>JAASFU010000185.1:0-37770 GCA_023333955.1 Globisporangium paroecandrum
AAGAGACGGCTCAGACTGACCAGCTCATCACGGAGAATATTCCCGTCCCAAATTCTCCTGGCGAAAGTTCTCACAAGCGGAGAAAATTCGCAAAACGTGATAAATTTTCAGGGGTGCGGAGACTTTTTACAGCCACAGTAGTCTCCAACGCGAGTCGGTAGCTTCACAAATTAAAAGCCGAGCAAACGTGAGGAGCGGTAGGTCTTGAATTGATGCTGTGTGGTTGTGTGGTGTGTTGAGATAAAATGTACCCATTCTGGTTTCCCATCAGTCAAAATCCCATTCGTGAATGTTCGTCGTCCATCCCAGTGCGTTCGCGAGCCATGAACATTTTCTCGTTTACAGACAGGCCAGCCAGCGTTCATTCGATGATCATTCGCTCACAGATAAAGCGTTTGGGAACCATTCTTCCTTTCAAAATTTCAAGTGGGTCAGGATGATGGTCCAAAAACCTTGCTGCAGTTCTTCTCTCTCACTCTCTCCCCTCTCAGTTTGTTTTTCGCTACGAACTGCACACGCTAAACAAGGAAAAGACTCCACGCTCGAGAAAGAGCTCGCGCACAGCTGCCAAGCTTATCGAGTCGCATGCGCCCGCCCACAGTGTTCACAGACGACACAAAACATGAACCTCTTGGCGTACCACGTCTCGAGAGTATCTGGAGTGGGAACACTTCATCCCAGCATCTGCGACGACAAGTCTCGAGACGATCAGCTCTGTGGTGCGAGCGTCGTGTGCTTCACGACCACGCTGAGAGATGGGAAGCTGCCGAAAACTTCTACGTATCCACGGTCGGTTACCGAAGGTACAATGGTGTATCGCTACTTCATGGAGTTCAACCCCAAGAACTTTTTCATCTTTCTGATGGCGAAGACGACACTCAATAGAGTCGACCAAGTCCATTTCCTGCTGCTCAAGCGCGACGCCGGGTGGGAAGAACAGATCGCAAAGTTCCTGAGAAAGCAACAACTCTACCGCCGTGAAACCAAGAGAGAAACTTCAGTCTATGGATTTGTTGTACTCCGTTCTGTCAAGAAAGTCCAAGTGACGACGGAAGGCAGCAAGAGAGCATGGAAGCGCTACTTCCCAGACGGCAAGCCGAATGACTTCTGTAGTGACACCCGTTCGGGTGGGAGGGCGTTTGTCAATGTGATGTTTTGGCACAAAGTCCAGGTTCAGCACCTCGACGAGGTTGAGAAACAAGGCTACAAGTTCCCGCCCTCGGAGGGGAATATTGGAAAGAGCCCATGGCTTGAGAAGCTGCTCGAGCGCTATTCCAACGAGAGAATGAGATATGATCGCCAGAAGGACGAAGCGAAGGTGCGAATGCTCTGGATTGGGAGAAACGAGCTGCAGCGTGAAAGGAGCGAGTTCGAAACGGAGAAGAGCATTTTTGAGGAGGAGAAGGCAGAGTTTGAGGAGATGGCGAAAAAGAAGAAGGAGTTAGCGAACGAGAAGAAGGCATTTGAAAAGGTGAAGAAGCAGGCGTTCAATAAGGAGAAGGCCGAACTGCTAAAGATGGTCGAGAAGCTGAAGACTGAGAGACCCAATAAGGAGACGAAATTGAATGTGGAGACACTGAAAAGGGACAAGAAAGCGCCAGAGAGGAAGACAAGCAAAGTGAAGAAAAGCACTGATGGGCCGCCCGAGAACGATACAGCAACCCAGAGCCATGATGAAAACAAGATGGTGCACACGAAGGGATTCGAGAAGAAGAAGAAGAAACAGGGACACGAAGCGAAGGGCTTTTCTGGGAACAGTGACAAGAAACACACCAGAAAGCAGGAGAAGGAGAAGAAGAAGGCAAGCTTGGAGAATCACGAGATCGGGGGTCACGGGGACGAGAACGCGATAAACAAGAAGACAAAGAAGCCCGAGGTGCTGGAGAAGAAGAAGAAGAAAGCGACGAAGCTTGGAAAGGAGGATTTTCGAAGCGAGGACAAACCTTGAGCAATTTTATGAAAAATGTCGTGTTTACAACAACAGCAAATGAGAAGCTGGTAGTTGACTTGTAGTTTCCTGCTTATTACATGGACATAGCAGAATTGGAGCAGGGCATGTGGACGTTCGAAGCAAAGGAAATCCCACCGTGTTAGTGTTAATGGAAGTGAATTACCTACAGAATCCTACACATGCGATGAGCTCAACTCTCTCTCTCTCTCTCTCTAATAGTAAGTGTCGGTCGTAAGCCAAAAGAGAGCTTTGTAATCTTCTAGTGGTGCGGCGAGTCCTGGCCGCACTTGAGGTCGGACGCGCAGTTGCGCGGGTACTGCTTGCTCGGGCGCTCGACCTGGATCGTCGTGTGCGTGATGCCGTGGCCGAGCAAAAAGTCCTGCGCCTCGTGGAGCGCGGCGTCCGGGTCGTCCGAGATCAGGTGCACGCTAAGCGACGGCAGGCCGGCGCTGAGCGACCAGATGTGCAGGTCGTGGGTGGCGAGCACGGCCGGCAGCGCGCGCAGGCCGTCCTCGATCTCCTCGGCGTGGATGCCGTTCGGCGTGCCCTCCATGAGCACGTGCACGCTCTCCTTCACGATGTCGATGGTTGTGCCGAGCACGAGCAACGAGAAGATGAACGTCGCGATCGGGTCCGCGATCTGCCACGCCGGGTTGTACCAGATCAGGCCGCCAGCGATGCACACGCCTACGCTCTGGATGAAGTCGCCCAGCGCGTGGATGTACGCGGCTTGAATGTTGAGGTTCTCGAGCTTCAGCTTCTTCTTGTCCGCTGGCTTCTTCGCGGACTGTTTGGCGCTGCCGTTCTCCAGATCCGAGCCGTGCGCGTGGCCGTGGCCGTTGCCGTGCGAGTGGCCGTGGTTGTCTTCCTCTCCACTACCGTGACCATGACTATGGCCGTGGTCGTTCTTCTTCGCAGTGCCATGCGCGTGGCCGTGGCTGCCGCCGCCGCCGTGGCTGTGGCCGTGGCCCAGGATCTGCATCAGGATCAGGTTCACCAGCAGCCCAATGCACGCGACGATGAACATGAGCTTGCCGTTCACGCGCTCCTTCGGGTTCGGCTCGAGACACTCCATGAAGCGCTCAATCGCCGCGTACACGAGCACACCCGTGAGCACCCAGATGACGAGCACACTGGTGATCGCGCCAATGACCTCGGCGCGCTGGAAGCCGAAGCTCAAGCGCGAGGACGCCGGCAGCGTCGTGGCCCAGATCGCAAACAGCGAGATGCAGAAGCCCGCGACGTCCGAGAGCAAATGCGCGGCGTCCGTCATGATCGCGAGCGAGCCCGCGAGGAAGCCGCCGACGATCTCCGCGACCATGAAGAGCAACGAGCAGACGCACGCGAGTTGCAGCTTGCGCTGCGCGCTCTTGGCGGCCGCGTCCAGCGGGATGCGGCGGTTCGCGTTTGCGCTGCGGAAGCTGCTGGACGCCGCGGCCTTGAGCGGCGTGGTCTCGTCCGACGACGACGAACTGCCGTGGCTGTGGCTGTGACCATGTCGTCCCATCTTGTGCGGCGTGTTGTCTAAACTGGTGTCGGAACTGGCGAGTGAAGCTGAAGTTGAGGCTGGAGCTGAGCAGGTACAGAGGTACGTAGGGACAGACAGACAGGTGCGGGTGTCGCTTGGCGTGCAGCTCTGGGAATGAGAGCAGAGGAAGCGGCCGCCGTCGGAGAAGGAAGGCGAGCAGCTCACGTCGGAGCTGAGCTTCTGGTGATGGAGCTGCCTTGCGTTGGCCCTGGTCTCGTTCTGTTTTCAGTGTGTGTGGGCTGTGGTGGAAGGGCGGACGACTGGTTTATGAGGGATTTTTGGAGGGGGAAGGAAAGGCTTCGTTTTGACAATACCAGGTGGGATGAGAGGGACTTGCATGCAATGATGGAGGGAAAGATACTGGAAGGGACCGTGTTTTGAGTTGGTGAGGAGAAAGTGAAACGGATATTGGAGCTGATTTGGGGAGGACTACGTGAAAACTTCACCCACCATTGAAGCGAGGAGTGATGGTTGCAAAGAAAAAGATTTCAGAGCCTACTCGATACGATACATGCAGCTCAAATATAGAGCATTTCAATCAAACATTCCATATTGCAATTTGACCTTGAGATTGCATATCTGACTATGCAGTGGAAAACAACATGTCTTGAATCAAAGAATTCAAGATGTGGGGCGAGAATGGTTGCGTTCAACTCGCTTCGTCTTTCCAGCGAGGAGAGACTCAGCAAGCGACTCTTCTGGAAGGAAACGTCTGGATCCAAACAGCGAAACGCAACGCGTGCCTCCGCTCCAATCAATCCGACCGATTGGCGCAATCGAAACCGAGCCCATTATTGCCCCAATACTCGTCATCAAAGGCACACATGACTGGCCCGTGGGGCTGCTGCAGCAGCATCGACTAAAGCTGAGTCCACCAACCTGCCACCGCTGAATCCAGGGCAACTCCGGACCGAACTTATCTCAAATGCTACTGCTGCTGAACACAAGAAGCTGAACTGTCAAACCACCACCTACCCACCTCCACTAAATCCTTTTTCACATCTAAACTTTCATTTATTCACCTGGACGTACTCTCGCTCGCTCGTTCACTCTCTCTTGCTCATTTCTTGCCATCCGCATATCATCTTCACTTTCTTCAACGTGCAAAATCATTTTGTTTGTCTTCCTTTTCGTCATCACCATGCAAGCAATCTGCCACCACCACTTTGCCCAAGGTACCAGACACACACGCGGATCCCCTGAATGACTGGTCCACAGGTTTTCATCTACATCAGCAATAGAACCACAATCCAAATGGTAATCATCAGCATCGACGACCCAGATATCCGTGTGTGTCTGTCTGTCCTACCCCCTGTGTCACAAAGCGGGTTTCCTTCTCACATCAGTCTCTTCAATCAGTGGATGACTGGGTACGACGCGCAGTCCGCGACGCCGCACATGTTCTTGTCGCGCGCGATCTGGAAGAAGCCGTCCATGCCCCAGGTCGCACCCCAGCTGTTCTTCACGATCCAGTGCTTCTTGCCCTCTTCAACACCGTAGCCGACCGCGAGCACCGCGTGGTTCACGTCCTGCTCGCCCGATTTGCATTCCGTCGACTCGTACACGCCCGACTTGTAGAAGCGGAAATCCGAGACCACTTGGAACGCGATGCTCACTGGACCGACGCTGCCGACCGCGGCCTTGAGCTCCGTCTCGTCGCGCGCAGTGATGTTCACGACGCTCTCCACCTGCGCGCCGACGTGGTACGTGTTGAACTTGCACTTGCCCTCCTTGGCTTCGTACGGGTACGTCTCCTCCGTGTCGATGCCGCCATTGTACTTGACGTACTCGAACGCGTGCGACGGGAGTCCGCCGTTGCAGCCGTGGTTGTCGAACGCCTGCGCGCAGTCGAGCAAGTTCTGCTCCGAGAGCAGGATCATCTTACCGTGCTTGAGCTTCAGGTGGCTCTCGAGACAGCCCGTCGACGAGAACGTCCAGCACGAGCCGCACTTGCCCTGGTTCTTCACGGGGGACACCACGCCGTCATGGCGCCAGTCTTTTTCCTCTGGGACGCTTCCGTACAGCAATGGGTTACTGTTGCACACACGCATACAGAAGAGGAATGGTTAGCCAGGCTGGGAGGATCAGGGAATGGAAGATACGAAAAAGGGGGAGGTGCGTACTGGGTTGCCGAGCAGTTTTGCGGACTGCCGAGGTACCATCTCTTGAACTCATACCTACAAGCAGAACCACATCCCTTTCACGCATTAGAACCACAACAGAGTGGATATACCACAGCATGCAAGCTAGACGTACCACGAAATGTCCGCAAACTGGTTCAGTTCCATCGTGAACGAGACGTCGTTCCTGGAGTTGTGGGCGGCGACCATGCGCGCGTTCGAGTGGAAGATGTCGCTGCGCACTTGGTCTTCCATCGCAGAGCTGTACTGCTTGCCGTGGAAGCGCTTCCACGCGTCAAACAGCGCGCGCACTTCGCCCACATCCTCTGGCACCTGATTCGTGAACCGCATTCATAAAGCTTAGATTAGAACCATTCCCTCAAATTCATCATCACTCATCACACGTCATGGCGCACTCGCCTTCTTAAGGTCCCAGGAGAGCACGCGCGCCTGCTTGTCGCACTGGAACACTGCAGGAGGCAGCTGGCCCGCTTCGTCTTCGCTGTAGCACGCCGACGGCACCGCCGCAGACTTGCACCAGTAGCAGTGCGCGGCAAGGCACTTGTCCTCGGCCGAGAACCCGTGGCAGTCAGCGTTCGGAGTGGCAGGTGGGAACACGAGCGCGTGGGAGTGGGAGCGGGCGCTCTGTTCAGCGGCAGCAGTAGTGCGTGCGCTGAGAGCAGCAACAGCAGCGGAGGCAATGGCGAGGAAGAGCGACGCCTTCATGCTTTCTTCTGAGATGATGGTCTTGAACTTGCGCTTCTCCTTCTCTTTGCAAGAATGATCGTTGATCATCGATATCTTTGTTGATAAAGATTTAAATGAGTTTGCTTGAGGAGGGTTGAACAAAGCATACCTGAGAATCTGAGAATTTCTGATGTTGAAAGGTACCTGGAGTAAGTATCAGTTCAAGGACAAGACATCTGAGTAGGGAAAGGTTAGGAACAAATGACTGAACTTGTCGAAAACAGCACGCATGTCGAAATATCTAGACGTGCTTTCGACATTATATTTAGTGCAACGTCGAAAATACAAGTCTCACTCATAACGCACCAAACTGGCGAAAAGACGAAAGAGCCCAGATGGACGCTGCGCATCGTGAGCGCCTCAAGCGCGCGCGGCTCAAGAACCTCGAGTACATGCGCAAGTACGACACGATGTGCATTCTAATGCATATGCCCCACACCCATAGCTGCGAGTGCACTGTATTTACTGTCCGACCTCTTCGTTTTCTTACTCTCTATGCTGCATTCTGCGAACAGACTCGATGAGCAGACAGCCAAAGCGGAAGCAGACGCGTTCCTCGCGTCTGTCGCGCGAGAGTTTGGTGACGAATTCGCGACTGGAGAGAAGACCTACGAAGACATGCAGCAGACCAGAGACGCCGGGGGCGGCAGTAGCAGCAGCAAGAAGAAGGCTGTGAGCGCGCAGCTGAAGAACACGAGCGTGTACGTCACAGGGCTGGCAACGTACATCGCGTGCCGACAACTTGGTGCGTCTTGTGTCTTACTTCTATGACTGCAACATACTCTACAGTCGACTAGGCGAACTCGCTTATCCATTGTTGTTGTCTCTGCTTATACAGAGGGCATGTGCGCCAAGATCGGCAAAGTACGGCGCATCAAGTTCTACAAGGACGAGCGCGGCGGCTTGAAGGTGCGTAGTACTGGTTTCCTTTTCCCTGTTACCATCGCCATCAATGCAAAAAGCTCTCTTGGCTTGGTGCTCTGTCCGTTTACAAGTCTGTCGTCATGACCATAGCCTGTGTATTGCTTATTGCTTCCTTCCTGTAGGGCGATGCAACGGTGACGTTTGGGTCCCATGCTACCATGCAAAAAGCGATCGAAAGGGTAATGACCAGTGGCTTCACCGTGCGCCAGGCGGTTTTCTGTTTGTATCTGCTTGTTGCTGCTCTCTCAAGCTCAAGATGAACATTCGAATCCCACTCACACTTCTTGCTCTTACGGCAACCACGTGACTGGCGACGACAACCAACCAATCAACCGACCGAATCGGCAGCTCAACCATTTTGAGATCAAGCCAGGCGTTCTCATCACGTACGTGGATTCAAGCCAAGTCTACTATGTGACTCACTCTCATCCATGCTCATTGAGGCTGTCATCAATTGGACTACCATGTTGCTGGCGTTGTCGTACTTTGTAGCGCTGTCGCGGCGCAATTCGGCACCAAGCCAGCAGCAGGCGCAGAAGCACAGGATAAATCCATTGGTGGTCGAAATGAAGAGCCTCCACTATCGTCGCAGCCCGAGCCAGAGCGGCTATTTATTCCAGCGGGAGCTCAGGGCAATGACTCAGTCGCGTCAGCGAAATCAATTTCAAGCCTCCCAGCAGAAAGCGTCACGAGCAACGCTGAGTCTGAAGACCAAGAAGAAGACAGCGCCGCTCGACTGGACCTGCCGTCCAAGTCGATCATTCTCAAGCACGTGTGGGACCCGCTCGAGCCACAAGACACGACCGCGTTCTTTGACGAACTCGAGCAAGACATGCGTTCGGAATGTTCCAAGTTTGGCCCCGTCGATCATGTACGTATGTGTGTCTAATCCAAGGCTCTTGGACTCATTCTGTGCATTTGATAGTTTGGCTTACTTGTGTATGTTTTCTATGGCAACAGGTCCACATTGTCGCGAACGGATCGGTGCTCGTGCGCTTCCATGCGCTCGAGTCTGCGGTCAAGTGTTTACAGATCATGCATGGACGCTGGTTCGACGGCCGGAAGATCGACGCGCGCTTTGACCAGTCGACACCCGAAGAGCCCGAAGACGCCGACACGAAGCTCGAAGCGTTCTTGGCTTCAATCGGATAAACAAAACTGATGTGCGCGCGTGTGTGTGCTGAGACCATTTTCTGTCTATGTCATCAAGCTTCTGGTGCCTCTTTGCTCTTCTTTGTGCTATTGCGATCTTTTGGACTCTTTTGCTCAGGCGCGTGCTCGTCGAAGTAGGTGTCGAAGACCACGAAGTTGTTGGGCTGTGGGAAGAAATTCGTCAAGCCGCACTGCTTGTTCAGGAACACAAAGAGCTTGGGCGACGGCCGGTCGTACGCGAGCTGATGAGGTTTCACCTGTTCCATCTAAAGAATATGGCAACCAGCTAGGAATTGATTATCGAGGTGTCTAAGTGTCTGTATCGCATGCGGTGAAGCTTAGCATTTGGAATGAATGGAGCAAACCTGAAGCAGTCGGTTGAAGAGCTGCAGTCCAATACCAGCACGCTGATGTGCTGCGTCAACGAAGAAGTCCAGGACGCAGAGCGGGTCCATTTCCGAGTACTCGCCCTTCTTGTTCTGGATAATGGTGATGATCAACACGCTCAGTATCGTTGCGCAACAGGACTGTCTTCTCGAAACGAGCACACAATGTCAGAGCTCTCGCCTACCACGTAGAAGAGATGCTTCAAGCCGGTCTTGAGGAATCCAATCGCGTCTCCAGCGTGCTCATCGCGCGCAACGTAGAGCGCCTGCTGCTGCTGGCCTGATGCTGCGGTCGTGAACAATGCGGTGGACGTGATCGCGCGTCCGAGGTTTTGAGCCTGTAGCACACACATACACAATCAGTGCCTTGAGCATCGCTGAGTCTGAGTAGCGCTACGCGATCACCATTAGCGCTCTGTGCGCACCACGGCAGACCGTTCTCCCAGCGCGTCCAGCTGCGCGGCAAGCGTAGCGTCCGCAGCCAAGCGCGCGGGGTCCTTCACCACTTCAATCTCCATCGTCGTTTTGGAAATTGCTTTCTGTGGCTTCACCCGCATTTTGGATCAGTTTTAACGCATCATTTCTATTTCTAACTCAGATTTACACTTGCTGTTTGCTTGTGCAGAAACCCCTCATTTAGAAATAGAAATGTCTTGCTTTTTGCTGTTGTTTGCAGTTGTTGGGTAAAAATCGATGACGATGGCGACGAAAGAAACGCGTTCATACAGGCGTCACTCGCGCAATTAGGACAGCAATCAGGATCAGTGCTCAAAGGCTGAAGATGGGCGCCGAGATGTCCACGCCAGTGGCGGCGGAGACCGTGAACCCATGCGCGACCCAGATGGACGCGTACATCAAGTACGTACGCTCATGCACGCGCTCTGTGTGCATGTGTTTATCTATGACTGTTCTCTTCGTGCGTGGCGTCCTTGGTTTCTAAACCACTCGGTATTCGATCTCACCATCTTCCTCTTCTTCTTGAATTGCTTGATTGACTGATTGCAGATGCGTCGAGGCGCGCAATGCCGAGAGCGGCGGGCTGCGCGACGGCGACGAGTGCGAGAAAGAGGGCGAGGCGTACCGCGAGTGCCGGAAGAAAGCCAAGGAGTTCAAGGCGAGCGCTGCCGCTAGCAAGAAGTAGGAGCCACAAAAAAATCAAACCACCACAATAGAGATCAACTGTCAATTATTGACCAGCAACGCCTTGCTTCTTTGACTTGTTATCCTACACGAATGGCTTTTCAAGTTTGTTGCTATTAAACTATCGACTGCTCTACAAGTGTGCTGTGGGCAAATGCACACGCATACACATACACTACTACGATCCCTATTGTCCTGGTTCTAATATCTTTCTCTCTTATAACTCAATCAATCCATACTATCCTACTACCTTTCCATTCTGCCACCGATGCTTATGCGTAGCCCTTGACGAGGTCGCGTGTGGACAGATTGTTGTGGTTGCCGCTGCGTCGGCTGCGGCTCAACACGTCGTCGTCCTCTGGGTGTGCCGCACTCGTAGTGTCGATGCCACCAATGCCATTGCCTTCCATGTAGTTCTTGCGCTTCATGGTGTACCCCCGGTCGCTTGCGTACACGTTGTTGATGTGGTTGTTGCTGCTGAACGGGACCGACTCTGAAGTCGTCGCGGACGTCGAGCTGGTCATGTAACGCATGAACGCCGCGTTCGCACGCGCGCTGTTGTTGTAGTAGTAACTGTTGCTGTCGTTAGCAGCAACGCTCTTGGACGACGTCATGCTTCCGTCACGGGGGCCGCCGCTCTGGGACGACATGACGCGGCTGCTCGTCGGCCGCACGCGACGCTGCGAGACCACTTGGATGTCCACGGGCATGAACGCGTCCGGGATGAGACGGTCCGAGTTGGACAGAATCGACGCGATCGACGTGTCGGTCGCCACGGACAACGACCGCGAGCGGTCGTTGTGCGAGAGCAGCTCCATCACTTTCTCGTTCTCAAACCGCTGCATATTCAGACATCACATAACCACGCGCCATTCATTAGTTCGCTGAAAGAGAGAGTGCGCATGTACACAACATCCATTCACAAAGACCAAACGTACGCGTGGCTGCTGGTGGTCGTGATCGTCTTGGCTCGGGCCGAGACCGCATACAGAGAGCGTGCTGCCCATGTCTTCTGGTTCTGGTTCTGGTAAGTGTGTGTTGTTGGACGCTTGAGGTCTTCTTGGTGAGCTGCACGTTCGCTAATGAGGAGGCGGTTCTTCTTTCTGTTGCTCCTCCTTGGATGGTCCGCCGCCAGCTGCTCGCTCGCTCGCTCGCTCTGCGTAGCTCTTCCTTCCGGGTGAGTGACGCTACTGCGGGTGTTGTTGTTGTTGTATGGCGACTGTGGTGGTGGTGGTGACCGACTGTCTGTTTAATAAAGCGGAGAAAAAAATCGGTGAGGAGCGCTCCAGATGAAGGTGGTCCACGTCACTTGAGGTGGTGATGCTACTGTGTGACGTGTGATAACTTGATGTTTGTATTATTTCATTTTAGTGACGCGGCATTGATTTGAAGTAAAAAAGAAGAATAAAGAAGTGGCTTTTTGTTTGTAACTGTGAAAACTACGGTACAGTCTTGTCTGGAAAGTCGACTTTGTCAACTTACTCAGAAGCAGCAAGATAAGTCGACACCACGTTTACTTTGTCAAACAGCCAGGTCTTCAAATCAACCAACAGCGTCTCCTCAATCCTACAACTAACTGCACCCTACTGCGGATGGTTCGATGGTTCTTGGCCCCACCCACACCATCGCATACCCTATTCATATTGTCGTCACTGTTTTACGACTGGTTGCTTTTTGATCTCCACCACACAAATGAAAATGGCTCTGTTTTCTTTTTTTTCTCCAGACGGACGGCACTGGCGGATCCTGAACAGCCGCTGGAGCGACGACACTCGCGCCAGAAAAAGTATCCTTTCGTGAGGCAGAGAGAGCGAACAAAACGCTGCAACAGGCTTTGGATCTTTCCAAAACGAATGCCACGCAACAGCACGAACTGTTGCGGTGGAGGGATGATGGTGACGCCTTGTTGTCGCTGCTTTGCTCAGTTCATGCGCATGGCCTTGGCTCTGAAGCTCAAAAGCGAAAGTTCATTTCAGTCATGCTGCGGCAGAGGTGTCGGCAGAGTCACTGAGTTTGGCACGAGTGTATTTGCGCTGCATCAATATCTTTGCATATCCTGGTTGATGGATGGCTACACGCATACGCACGCGGAAGTTTCACGCAACGGTGCGGGTATTTGAGCAGCAAGTCCCGAAAATTTGGAGGGTCGTGTCGACAATGTCACGACAAAAGTTTTGCTTGGAAGTCAGCGCCTTAAGTCGACAGCAGATCAAAAAGTGGATCAGTCGGTGGCATGAATGTCTTCCCACTTTCAAGCCACCGACTGATTGTACCCTCTCTCTATCCTGATTGTGTGACATCAGAGTGGTGATTTGTGTTGGAGCAAGTTCGACGTCATAAATACCTTTCAATTTATCAAATACCCTTATACAACAGGAAAAGTCCACATCTGTAGACAAATTGGATTATTATTTTCCCGTTTAATCTCCAATCATCTCAATGCTATGATACATTTGTTATAAAAGGTCAAAGGGTTACGCTGCGTATGGTTACATCTCAAATTTATGTACACACTCTGTCACACACAACGTTCCTTCTTTCTTTTTGACCGCGAGGCTCGTGCATATTCGCGAAGCAAGCCAACATTCGCAACACGAGATTAAAGCGCACGCCAGCTCTCTCCATCTGTCCCCGTCCGTGAGGCAACGCCCACACTTCCCACGTACACACAAGCAGCACCATCGTATCCAGGCACCCCAACACAACGCCGCAGATGGCTGCCCGCGTGCGCCGTTGGAGCGATGTGGACGCGCACCGATACGCACACGATGAGACCTCAGGCGGAGGGGCCGCGAGAGTTTTTCATGCCACGCACGCGCACGCGACGCCCGTGGTCGCAGCGAACGGTTCATCGTCATCACCCTCAGCATCCTCGAACTTCGTGACGCTCTCGATGATGGCTGAGCACGTGCAGGTGGCGGACGAGGTGCAGGAGTGCGTGATCTGCCTGGACGAGCTCGAGTTCGGCAAGGCGCTCTTTACGGCCGAGTGCGGCCACCGGTTCCACTTCAGCTGCCTGCTCGAGAACGTGAACCACGACGAGGCGAACTCGGACAAGTGTCCGATCTGCCGCAAGTCGCAGACCCAGTGGCCCGAGCAGACGAAAGGGCTCGTCAAGGCGCACCCATTCTGTAAGTACCGATTTGCCTATGGATTTATTTACTAGGTACACACACACATTTAGCATCATGGACTGAACGGGATTTCTCTGTCATACAGGTACAAATTGCGGCAAACGCGGCACGGGAGGCCAATTCTGCGACGGCTGCGGCAACTCGCTTGCGCACACGCCGACGGCCCAGGAGCGCGCGCGCGCTGCAGCCCACGCTGCCGCCGCGAGAAGCAACGTCGTGGTGGAGTGCCCATCGTGCCGGATCCGGTGCCTCGTGAGCACGAGCGCGCGCGGCACGCTGCAGTGCCCGAACGGCCACCTGTTCCAGCTACGCATGCCGTCGCAGACAGGCAACTCGCAGCAAGGCATCAACATGCGACAGAGCTTTACGGGACCTCCGACTGGATTTGGCGGCGGACCACCGCCACCGGGACCTGCAGCAGGAGGGGCGCCAACTCCACCAGGCGGTGGTTCCATGGGCGGACTGATCATGCGCCAGTGCCCGACGTGCTACACGCGCGTGCAGATGCCCCCGGGCAGTCAGGCGGGACAGTACATGTGTCCGCACGGCCACACGTTCTACTTCTCGCCGCCCGTGACCGAGTGGCGGTCATACCAGTAGTTGAGGTGCATAGTGACGACGATCCTGACAAGAGCGATGATGATGATAGAGACCCCGAAGTGAAGAAGAATATCCCAACAGCAGAGAGAAGGGAGAAAAGAGAGAGAGAGAGAGAGATCAAGTCAACCAGAGTCCCGAGATAAGAACCAAATTTCTATATATTTTGTATGTGAGTGCATCGGATGAGAAATGGAGGGAAAATATAACATAACCGAGCGCATGGAGAACACTCACGAGACTATCTTGATGCCAGTAGAAAGCTCACCTTCACTCTCTTAGTGCGGTCCCTGCGACACGAACACGTCGCCGTTGATGAACGCGTCGACCCTCTGTAGCTTCTTGAGGGTGAGGTCCATCGGGTACTTGTACATCTCGGCGTTGAGCGGCATGCAGTTGGCGGTGCGCTGGTCCACCTGGATGTACGTCCAGCACACGGGGACAAAGTCTTCCACCGAGGATGCTGGCGTGGACAGCGTCGTGGACACCGTGGGCGAAATCGTCAGCTCAAATACCACGCAGGCGCCGTGCGGCAGGTTCTCCAGCGGCGTCTGCATGTGCCACGTGATGGACCACAGGAGCGACGACGGCAGCACCACAGGCTGCACCGACACCTGCTGCTTCATTTCTACGAGGTTGCACTGCGAGTCCAGCACGGAGACGACGATGCGCGGCCGGCTCAGGTACTGCGAGTTGCTGATGCCGATATGCTCAACGAACACCGAGACGTACGAGCTGTGGCGGATGCGGCCGGGCTGCTTGAGCAGGAAGAGCGTCGGCGTGTCGTTGCTGTCGATTGTCGCTCCTGATGTCTGCGATGACGACGGTGATCCTCCGCCAGTGGCTTTCTTTCGCAACGAGTTCATACTCATGCTGAGCTTCGAGGCCGACGCGGTGCAGCTCGAGCTCGAAGAGCAGCCGACGCTTGAGATCGCGTTCTTCGACAGCGACGCCTTAAGCCGCTGCGCCTCCTCCAGCTCTGATGGCGAGAGTCCAGTCGCGAGCACGCCGCGGTCCAGTAGATGCTTGGCGACCAGCAGGTTGTTGGCGCGCAGCGCCAGCTTCAGCGGCGTCTCCTTCTTGGCCGTCACGGCGTTGATCTCAGCGCCGCTCTCGATGAGCCAGAGCACCGTGCGTACAATGTCGGCCTCCACCTCGAGTTTCGTCTTCCCCACGTTCAGCAGCGACGTTGAGCTGTCCTCTGCACCGCAGCTCGAGCTGTCGTTGGGCTTACGGATGATCTCACTGCTGCTGTAGTTGCTGTTCGAGCTGTTGCTGTTGTTGTTCTCTTCGTCGGCGTTAACGGAGGTCGAGGACGCTGTGACTGCAGGCTCCAGCGCGGTGGCTTTCGCACTGGGAGCTTGAGCTTGAGCAGATGATGACGGGAATAACGATACGCTCATGGAGCCAGCAGCAGCCGTAGCGTTCGCCATGTTCACTTGCGCAGCTAAATGCAGCGGACTCTCGCAGCGTGCCGACAGGTTCGGCAGGTTGCAGATCTTTTTTCGCAGCGCAAAGTCAATGAACTCCAGCTTGCCGTACTTTGTGCCGCGGTGCATGGCGAAAATGCGCGACTCGATGCTGCTCGGGATGCTATGGCGCAGGTGCGCGAGCCACTTCTAGATCTCAAGCTCGTTCTCGGCAGCGAAATACAGTCGCCCCTCTTTATTGCGGCCTTCGAGCAGGTGCGGCGAGTGGATCTCGAACGCGAATGGCGTGTCCATGGACTTCTTGAACAGCGCCACGCGTAGGTCGATCGTCTTGGCGCTCTTGCTCTGCAGAGTGGCAGGCTTGTCGTTCGCAAAGTAGTCCAACTGAGGGAAGTGCGACTCGCTCATGCTGAGCACGACAAAGCGCTTCATCCAGCGCGAGGTCTCGCGACGCTTCTTCAAGTACCCGCTGTAGATTACCCCCGGCGGTGGCAATAACGTGATATCTTCTTCCGGTTCTTCTGCTTTCTTTGCCTTCTCATGAGACTGGTGAGGTTGATCTTGACTCTGGTTGCTGCTGTTGCTGCTTCCTTCGTCATTGCCACTGACAACGATCTGGGATCTCTTCTCAGCGCCAGCCCCAGTCACCGACACTTGGGGCTTCTCCGCTCGCTCTTCAAACACACTGCGCGCCTGCACAATGAGGGACTTGACCATCTCGTACTGTCCGTGTCTGCAGGCTTCATGGAAAGCAGTGTTGCCTTTCCCATTCTTCATGTAGAACAACTCGTTCTTCGTCAACACGTTCTGGTCGAGCATGTACTTGACCACGTGGAAGTCGCCGCACGCCGCTGCGTGATGAAACACCGAGTTGTACCCATACGCCTTTGGACGCAGGTGGAAGAACAGCGCCGGGTTCTGGCGCAGTTTCTGAATGCGACGATCGGATTCTTCCATTCTCGAATGCTGCGTCCAGGATGGTGCGCCTACCCCGCTGCCTGCGACTGAGAAGGACGACGAGCCAAAGATGCTGTTGACCTCTGCTTCCCATCGCTTCACGCAGTGGTGTCGACGCCACGAGACTTGAATCTTCTTTGCCGCGAGCTTTAGTTGACAATACTCTTTCTGCAGCAGCCAGCTTTTCGCCCAGTACTGCAAAACCACGACGCTTTTCATCTTTGCAACGTAACGACAACGACAGATCCAACCTTTCACCGCATGCTGCAGTCTGTTCATCGCCTGACGCCGTTGTTCTGTGCGCTGCTTTGCGGATTGCTGACGGCGTTTGCTTTGGATGTACACAACCAATTTCCGCAGACTCACGAATTGTTCGCGCACTTTCCATTTGCGCACGAGCGCCTGCAACTTCACGACCCGCTGCTTGAGCATCTTGAACTTCCTTCGCTGGATTACCTGTCGAACAAACGCTGCGAGCACAATCGACGCCGTTTTTCTTCGCAAGAACTCGCGGCGCATCTTCACCGATCGGTACTCCGACTGGATCTTGACGATCGCTCGTCGTTGGCGAACGTATATACGATGGTGTTTTACCATTTGGTACCACGACTGGATCGACAGCGCCGACCGCTCCTTGAGCTTCCGCGCACGCTCTGCTGCAGTGCGCGAGAGGAAGCCTCGCAGGTGCTTCTGCACCAGCACAGCGGCTTTCCTCTGCTTTTCCCGCACAGCAAAATGCTTGTGCGTGAGGAAGCGCATGGTCACGCGGAAGACGCAGCTCGCGGCAAGTTTCAGTTTGCGGAAGCGCTTCTGGTGGCTCGAGCATCGGAATTGTGCCTGGATCTTCACCGCTGCACGCTCCATTTTCTGGTAGCGGACTTTGTGCGAGTGCATGCGCCACAGCGCTTGGAACTCCCGCACACCCCTCTTGATCACCTGGAACTTTCTGTACGCGATTCTGCAGCGTACGAGCTTTGCTTGGATGATCACCGTTTTCTCAGCGCGCAACGACGCCACGTAGGCTTCCAGCTTCTCAACTTGGCCATACCGCAAAAATACTTCCTGGCGACCCATTGCAAACACCTTCTTGCCGTGGATTGACGGGTTCTTCTCTTCGAGCCACTCGATTGCAAGCTGCTCACAGGCGTCGCGAAGTTTTTGCTGCTTGGCGTCCCCCTTCCGCATGTCAGCAACTGCGTGTTTCTTCACCGACAACGACCAAAAGAGCTCGTAAAAGACATCAAAACGCTTGCGGATCGGGAACCCTTCTTGACGAATGCGGACGACCTCCAGTACACCACTGTAAATCAGCTGGTCACGCACAAGTTCGCAGCTGAACCCGCCGGGGAACTTCAGGTTGTTGGGCTTGATGCACTTGATATAGTTCGGCGTCGTGTGCCACAGCACTTCCATCAGCTCCGACAACTGCGTCCGGAAACGACTCGTCGCTGTGGAGGTGCCAGTCAGCGCCTGTTTGCCCTTGTTGTTTGCTGAACCATTCGAGCCCGATACTGGTGCCCCACGCTTTTGCTGAGCTTTGTTATCAGTAGCGACACCTGCGAAGATTGCCTGGATGAGCGACTGTGAACTTCTCTTGAGAAGATCCAGTAGGTCGTCGTGCAGATTGTCGGTGTTCTTCGCGATGAAGTCGTGAATATCGTACACCACTTCGCCCGCGTAGTGGCGGATCACAAACTCGTCGCACTCGAAGCGCGGCTTCGTGTAGTTTGGGTGCTTGTCGAGGTGCTGTCCGTGGTAGATCGTGAACAGCTGCTTGTCGGTCGTCTTGCGCTTAAGCAGCATTTGCTCTTCTAGCAATGGCAGCAAACCCGTCGGCGGCTTCTGGATCAAATCGAGACACTGTTGGTTGTCCTTGAACTCGACGATAGAGAACTCGATGCCCTCGTTCGCATAGCGCTCTTGCTCCAACACGAAAACGTGCTTGTTGAATTGCTGCTGCAGCGTCTCGTTCGTGAAGTTGATACACAGCTGCTCCAGACTGTTCTTCTTCATCACCTCAAACCCGAAAATGTCCAAGATCCCGATAAATGCAGATGCAGTTGACGCGCCGCCACATTTGGAGCTTTTGGGTTTCTCCTGCGCGATCTCTGTGTGCTCTTTCGCACACGCATTGATACGCGCGATGAGGTGATTGAACGGCTCCCATACAAGTGTTTGCAGAACGCATCCATCGCATTCTTCGCTTGGTCCGCCGACAGTTTGATCTCTAAGATGCTTCCTCGACCTGTGATCGTCATCTGAGTCACCATTTTCTTCGCAAACTCCTGTGGCTCAACACCCAAAAGCGCCGACACATGCGCCAAGTCCACTCCTTGGTCGCTCTCGGGAAATACCACAGCAGTCTTCTCTTCATTTGACGAGCCTTCTTCCTTGATAGACTGGAGCTGGATGTTCCCCAGCTGCAGAATCGCTGCGAGGATCTCGAACATCGGCATCTGGAAATTCGCCATGCCCATTCCAAGCTGGCTCAAACAGTTTCGAAGCTGATCAAACTCGACAGTGTCATCCACACCGTCCACTTCGACGCAGTCTCCATGAGTCAAGTACGTGTAGTTCCACACATCGCTCTGTAACTTGAGCTGCTTCTCTTGCGCGCTGTCCAAACCCTTGAGTCCTGCGAGCAACTGGTAGAAAATGTGGTAGTTGCGCTCGTTCGCCTGGGGCATCACCAGCCGCGTCTTCTCGAGAAGAAAGTGGCGGATCGACACGCCAACCATGCGTCCGTCCACGTTGTAGTGGATCTGGATGTACTTGCCGAAGCGACTCGAGTTGTCGTTCCGCGACGTTTTCGCGTTCCCAAACGACTCCAAGATCAGGTTCGAGAGCACGACGCACTCTTCGATCTTCTCGTGCACGTGAGCGGCAGCGGAACTCGAGCTAGCGCTGGCCCCTGACACGGAAGCGGCTGCTGTAGCTGACGCGTGCTTGCTTGCGGTCGCAAGGTACTTCATAATGTACTTGGACGCCTCGGTCTTTCCAGCGCCGCTCTCCCCACTGATGATGATCGATTGCGGGGTCCCAATGCCTGCGATCACGCCTTTCATGCCCGAGTACGCCTTCTCGGCGATCGTGAACAGGTGCGGCGGACGCTTCGGCGCGTCTGCGGGCTCCTTGTTCTGCTCCATGAACCCCATGACGTCGTAGAGCAGCGGGATCGTCTTGTACGGATTAATCGAGAGCAAGATGTCGGCTGTAAACGTGTAGATCTTGTCCATTTCAAAGCGCTGGCGGAGCACGCTCAGCAGCGGCGCTTCATGCATGTTGTTCATCGACGCGATGTCTTCGCGGTCGACAATGTGTGACGCATCGAACGTGTACAGTTTGCTCAGATTCAGCGACTGAAGCTTCTCGTCGGGGGCGTCCGGCACATACACATCCGCGCTCTGCTGCTCCTGGTTGATTCCCTGCACTTCGCCAATACGCCAGAGCACTTTCGGGTCCGTCACCCACACTTTGCTTCCCGCCAGTAGGTGGCTCGGGTTCACTTTCCCAAGCACGGGGAGACCGCCAGTTGTCGATGAGGAAGCTGATAGCGATGACAGGCTGTTCGGGTCGTTCGTCTTGCTCCCAGGCTTGTACGTCGGCGACTTGGCCGGCGCCGGCATCGTCTTGTGCGTGCGAAACATGCTAACTGCTCTTGGCTCTCTCGCCGCCTGTCTATCTCTTGATCCCACAAGCGCCTGGATATCTGCCTGCCTGCCCACTTGCACAGCACTCACTCGCTCTTCTCGATGGCAATGAGCCGCGCTGTGCTTACCTGCCAGCCTGTCACCCCCCTCTTCAGTCAGTGGGTGAATGCCTGTTCAGCTCGCTGTTGGTTGCTTCTTGGATGGCTTGTCCGACGCTTGCGACCGATTGCTGCTATTTATTCTCCTGCTCTGCTCTTCTGCTTCTTGACCGGCAGTCGTTTCGAAACGACGCTATCGATCGATTGACCCCGAGCAATTAAACCGGAGAGATCGCGTGCAGCCGCAAACACACTGCCAAACTGACGCGCTGCTTCCGATAGGCAGCGTATCAAAACCCAGACACAACGCACATACGCAGAAATAGAGAAAGAGCGACAGTGAGTTGCACGGCTGATGCCGCCTCATCAAGCGCCGACAAGTCTGCCGTTACGTCCGCTTGTGAGGCCAACTGCTGCTCACTGCCATATCCGTCATGCACCAGGTTGAGCGGTCGATTCACGACTGTAGCATGAAGCGCCTCTCATACTCATACTCACACACGGAGCGCATTCTGTGGCGTCAGTCTGCTCTTTCTTGGCTTGCTTTTTGAGAATGGAGCCATCGCATGCAAGCCTGCACTGCCTGCCTGCCAAGTGTACTTGAATCTGTGAAAAAACTGAGCAAACATTCACTCTTCATACGGCTATGATGAAATTCGAAACAGTTAATAATTGCATGATTCGTCTACATCATAGCACTACTTCACCAAGCTACTTCTCAGGGTTACTCGATATGAAGTAACATTCGCGCAGCGATTGAGCTGCTGCCACGATCTCACAAGTAAGCGATATCCAACACCTCGTCGAAAGAGAGAACGAGCTCGAGAAGAAAGAAAGCGGCGCGATGCACGGCGACCTGCGCGGCTTCTGTACGTGGCGAGCGCTGCTATTCATCCTTACGCTACACGAATACGTATGAGTCGCTCAAGGCGCATACCTTCGACAGAACTATTGCCAGACTGACTGACTACGTGCGTGCGGCTCTTGTGCTTCCACGTGTCGCTTTGTGTTTGCGCGTGCTGCTTGTGTAGATGGCGCTCCTGTGACGTATGCGCTGTCGCTAGCGGTCGGCGCGGCGAGCTCTGCGAGTTTGATCTTCGACCAAGGTCGACTGTTGATCCTCGGTACGGTGTGCTTGCTTTGAATGATGTGAAGGCGGTCGGTCAATCCATGTGCTGACTCTGAAGCTCATATCTTCGCCTGCGTTCTTGTTATGATGAACAGATCGTGATGCGATTCTGAATCGAATGCAGTACTGGCGCCTGTTATCCAACCAAGTTGCGTTCCACCAGTTGAGTCCATGACGCTTATTCTATCCTTCCACAGCTCATACAGGTCTCATAATGATGCTAACGTGCCTTCATGTTTTGTTATTTGTATGAACAAACGGATAGTGGACTCGCGGTGTCTTTCGGTCTCTACATCATCTTCCAGTTCCGCATCATCGAGCGCCAGGTTCGGTAAAGCAACAGTGCTGCTCGCGCCAAGGTGCCGCTCTTTGCTGTACTGACGACTGCCTATTTATTGCTGGTTGTGCTGTAGATGGGTTCACGTAAGTTCGGGAGCTTGCTCGTGTTCATCCTCCTCATCACGAGCGGACTGGAATTGGCGGCGCTCGTCTCAGCGCCAGCGCTCGCGCGTCAGATCCCAGGAGGCCCATACGCGCTGCTTGGCGCACTTTTCGTTTTCTTCAACAGTACGTCATTATCGAGTTGCCGTGGATATTTGACTGAATGCACGGCCGAATGTAGACTCACCGTTCGTCTCTATGCACTTGGTTCATTCACAGAATACATTCCCAAGCTCTACCCTCGCAATTTCAGCTTCTCGGGGCTGCATTTTTCTGACAAGTCGTCCACATACCTGCTCGTCATGGTGGTACGTGCCCAAACGAAGAAACGACTACCTCGTATTTCGGCAATGCGCAGTCTTCCTCTGGCAGTGCTGATATTTTCGATTGTCTCGGTTGATTTTCAACAAACACTCAGATGCTCGGACGCAACCCACGCACGCTCCTCCAGTTCGTTCCTGGCGCGCTGCTGGGCGTGATGTTCAGCTCCACGCCACTCACTAAGTTCCGCCTGCCGTCGTTCCTCTGCACGCTGCTTGGGGTAAGAATACCACATAACTTTCTCAGACTTACTGATTTGTCCGCGCTCACGATTTTGCTATCGCTATTGTCCTTTCTGTCCAAATAGCTCTTCCACCCGCTATTTGAGGTTGTGCCCGCCAGTGCCGTCGCGCTCCAGCGTCAGCGTCGCGTGCTCGAGGCACAGCGTCGCCTGGGCGTCCGCAACAACCAGCAGAACATGCCAGCGGGTCAGGGCTTCCGCGACCAGTTATTACCAGGTGCAGGCGGGATAATGGGTGGCGGTGGTGGTGGTGGAGGTATGCTGCCTCCACACATGGCAGCCGTGCCGCCTTCGGAAGACGCGATCCAGCAGCTCATGGTTCGTTCTCCGGCGCTTGTTCACCATACTTCTACAGACTCGGAGGCGCTCAATGGCGACTGACAATAAATTGTATTACAATGTGCTTCTCTAACTTACCAGGCGCTAGGATTTGATCGCGAGCGCGCCATCGCAGCCCTGCAAACCACCAGCAACAACGTCGAAGCGGCTGCCAACCGCTTGCTGAACGCTCTATAGAAATGAACATGAGCACGAGAGAGAGAGAGAGAGAGAGAGCTCAAAATGGGATAAATGACTCTTATCATCTTCATTACGTACACAGAAACCAACAACACCTCATGAAGAGATCTGACAATACAAAACAAAGCGATGTGTATTTGTTTTTGGTGTCCAAAGCTCTTGCTTCAGGTACTATTTGCTGCACATTTGATACATTCACATATCATAAGTTCATTAAATCCTAACTAAGTTGACTATTCACTACCGCAACACGCCCACGCTTCATTCAGCTTGATGCTTCCTGGGCGGTGGTGCTGTCGCTGGATGAAGATGTCGATGACGATTCTTCATCAACAACTTCTGGCTTCAGCTCTTCAAAATCCGCGGCTGGTACCTCGGCGCGGTGCTTCTTGTCTGCAGGAGAGTGCGTCGGCGATTCGTCGCTTGACAATGGAGACATCGACTCGACGACTTCCGTGAGCTTTCTGAGCGTGTGCAGCCAGTTGCGCTTGGACATCTTCGTCTCGGTGGTCAGCGTCACGAGCTCGCCGTTGGACTTGGTCACCACGAGCATGAGCGCGAGCTTCTCGGGAAGGTTGGCGCCGAACATCGCGATCTTCTTCTGCATCGACAGCTTCTGGCAGTCTTGCACCTGGATGATCGTGAAGTGGTTCTTGAGTCCCGTGTTCTTCGCTGCGTGCACGGGCGACGGATAGCAGAGCAACTGGTTCCGTTTCAACAGGCAGTAGAAGCGCTTGTGGTGGAAGAACACATTGTGCGTCGGCAGTGTGAGGTAGCCCTGTTCGACGATCGTGTCGTCCGGAAGGCCCTCGAAGCGCGACACACACTGCGCCAAGTGTTTGCCGAGACTCATCATCTTGCAGAGCTCCTGGGCGGAGTAGTGGTAGCTCGCCTTCTCGTCGTCCGTGGTCGTCGGGCGCTCAAACTCCACGCCGATCTCTTCGTCGCTCGTTGGAAAGTGCACGTGTCTGTCACCTGGAGATCCTGGCGACGAGCCTGACGATGACGAGCTGCCGCGACGACTGTACTTTGGGTTGTGCAGCGGGTGCGCGTGCGCCTTCTGGTGGTGCGCGTCGCGCAGCCCGATCGCCTGAATGTACGCGTGCCACTTGGCGGAAATCGACGACTTGGCCGTCGACGAGGGCGTCTTCTTGAGGCACGACGTGCTCTCGCGGCCGCGGCTCTTGGCCATTTCGGTCCACTTGTTGGCTGCTGGTGGTGCTGGGCTGGGCTTCATTGTGAACACAGGAAGGTGTCGACTGGAGCTTGGCTAGGCTTGTGGGGATCGGAGCGCAATATGGGGAATGGAGAATGGCGAGGTCCTTAACACGTGCTTTTCCATGAAGCCTGCTTGCCTCCCACGAACGGCGCCATATTAACATGGAGCAGTATGCTTTGTGGGGTGAGAGTGTATCTGCAGTACCTAAAATGGAGATGGATGCGCAAGAGGCTTGAATGTTTGAAGCCACGCTACGTACGTTCCTTTTTACTGGAAAGAAATGGAGTTTTGACTTAGTTTTGTATGAGGAGGTGGAGAGAAAGGGAGGGACTGAGGGGCACAGATGGGCAGTTGCAAAGGGCTGCTCACACTTGAAGTGAGAAAAGGCAACCTTGCCGATTGGCGGGATTTAAATTGTATATCTTGTTTCAGTGAACACGCATTTGTGCTGGCTGATAATATGCGGAACAACAAATCAGGTACTGAGTTAGTCTCACAATGTACTGAATCAAGTGAGCAAAATGGTGGTACAAGGCGCAGCTTCCCACTTTGCCCATCCCCTTCTTCACCTTTTTTTCATTTCCGTCCCTAAAGAAATGTTAAAAAGCTTTGATTTTTGGGTTAGAAGCTGTAAATTTAGAAATCAGCTGTCACAGATTTCACAAAAACACGTGATGTGACCTTGAGCGCGTTTCATTGCCACAACTCCAAAAGTATCCAACTTGTCGAAGCCAGGAAAGTCTGCTTTTTTATGAATGCCAAACTCAAGGAGGATATTTTGGCTGACTTCTCATTCAGCTGGTCATCTTCTCTGTGGAGAATAGCTGAATGAGAACCAAAGCGGTCGAAACCTGTATCGCTTTTTTTGGTTCTCACAGTTTTGATGTTTGTTTGACGACACTATTTTCGAAAATGGAAGAAGAGCATGTTTGTAGTGGTGCGCGCATTGTGAGCACGCGCACATCATCTGCATTTGTGAGCACGCAAAATGTCGTCTGTTGACTTTTCCAACAGCCCTTTTCCTGGAGAACACTCAAACGTTTGTGGCGTTGGTATCTTCCATGGGGTGAGCCCACCGAAACACCTGAAATGCCCGATCTGTTACCCAAATTGATTCGCGTCGCGCTGGCCAGCAACACTTCTGACAATCACTTTCGCGCTTCTGGCGGCAATCATCTGTAAATTGCCACAACTGCCACAACTGCCACAATTGTCAATTTTTCTGTTCTGAACTTTAAATTTCAGCAAGATTGGATTTGATTTTTCAATATTCAAGTTCAACTTGAAGGTAAACAAATCTATAAAACAGCATATTCTGCATCGCAGTTTCTGCACTTTTCACGCCAAAATCCACCACGTTGAAGTGGTCAACCAGCCTGCGATGACCAGATGCGCACCAGCCACATGCTCTTCCGTATCATCTGAGAACGCCGTCGCTCTTCCCGCTCTTCACGTTACAGTACAAGCGTCCTCATCCTGCGATCCAAATGGCCATACCATCCCGCTCGTTGCCCCTTGCTTGGGGCATCAGGATCACGCCCGCGACATCGCCCAACAATGCGCCGCTGCTGTCGACCACAAGCGCTTGAGGTGCGCCATGGCGTCGATCTCCAAGTATACGAGCACGTCCACGCCACCACCGGGAACATTGCCAGCACCAGCACTTGGGCTACGGCCACCGCCGCTCTCTTCTTGGAACACGACCATGCCGTCGCTCACAGGCAGCGCGGGGGACGTCACGCACAGCGGTCGTGCGCCGTCAAAGTTTGCTTCAAAGCTGCGTAGACCAATCCAAGAAGAAAACATGATGTCGGAGCCAAAGAGAAACTTGGTGGACGCCTCCACTCGCTCTGAAGGGTGCTGGAGCTGAGCTGCGAGGAACGCGATGGTGTCGTGCATGTACGTGCTGTTCTGATGGCGAATCGACTGGCGGATGCGCTGCGCGATGGTCGCGAGCAACTGTGCACTGAGGTTGTGCTGCTGCTGCTGATTGTCAAGTGCACACTGCAGCTCGGACGCCTTGAAGCTCGAAAACGCAGTGAAGACCGCGTTGCCCGCGTAGTTGGCTGGGAGACGCGGCTCGAGGCGCCTTCGGCCGTTCACTGCAGTGCCGACGTTCACATTGCGTCGATGACCGCGTGCCTGCGTGATCAACACTGTCATCAGCGCTGTCAGTGCGTCCATGGTGCTGATGTAGCCTGGATCGATAGTGCCCGCACGATTAATCCCAGCAGTGACGTGCGCCCTGAGATGCTTGAGCTCCTGACGGCTCATGCGGAAGACCCGCTGGGTGGTCTTTGGGTATTCTGTGACTGACTTTGGCAATGGTCCATGCTCAGGCTCAGGTGATACGTCGACGACCATGTACTCTGGATGCGCAAACTTCACTTCGTCGTCGCTCTCTTGCTCACATAGCAAGTGGCGATCGTGAGAGATCGCTGGACGCTGCGCCTTCTCCACATGGCGGTAGTGCATCCCCCACTGGTTCATGAACGTGAAGCACGCCTCAGCGTCAAACACGCAGTGGTTGACGTTCAGTCCGATCACGAAGCCGCCATCGCGCAGCGAAGTGCACTTGAGAGCGATCAAGTCTTGCGGATCTCGAGACGGAGCGAGCGAGAAGTCGAGTGAGCCGAGTACATCACACGTGCTCTTTGAGAATACGACAGAGTCGAATTCGAGAAGCGGCTTCTTGGTCCGGCCGCCGTGCTGTGTGCAAAAGCAAATTAATCCAGTGGCCGGATCCACGTGCATCTCGCCATCGACCAGGAACAAGTAGTCATCTCGAAGCAGTTGCTCGAACGACTGTGCGAGTCGCTCAGTGCTGTTCTGCTTGCTCTCGTTGCGATGCTGTTCAAGATGATCAGATTCAGGCGGAAACACGCACAGCACTCGGAAAGCGTACGCATTCATGCGCATGTCCATCACGCTCAAGCGCATGGTCCACAGAGGACCATCGGTCGTGGCATTGCAGTTGGCAGTGGTGACTGAAGAGGTATCGATTCTCGGAGTCGCTGTCCCAGTGAGGCTCATGATGACTCTCCGGAAATGATAGTGATCAAAGGCACCAGCAACGAAAAAGCCTTGTATACCGCTTTGAATGGGTTCACGGAGAACACATTGCAGGGATAGTCCCGTATCGATACGGAGAATTCAAGGTGTCTGTCTGGATATTTCCGCCTCGATGGCAAACGAATGTGGTTAATGATTGCATCGCATTAGGGTGACGAAGGAGAAACAACCGAAAACGTATAGACCCGATCCGGTTTCATCAAGCATTTCCAGCACTTTCGCTGCTCAAGATCCCATGTTGAAGCACCTGCTTGGTGAAGTAGCCTGAATGAGTTTGCTTATCCAGCTTTATTAGGTTGGACATTTTGGATTCTCTCACACTCTGCACAACGATGATAATCCTCAATCAATTCCAGAACGGCACTTGGTCCCAGAGCGCCACCAATCGCTGCAACGCCTGGGTCTCGAGCAGCACGACGAGGTCGAGGCCGTCGCTGCCTTTGATGCCCTCCATGAACACCATTATGCCGTCGCAGAGCGGGAGCTTGGGCACGCCGGCGTACCACGGTCGCGAGCCAAAGTCGGCGTCGTACATACCAAAGTTCGCCCAGGACGTAAACATCAGATCCGGACCCAGGAAGAAGTTGGTGCCCACGAGCACGTCTGAGAGGTTGTCCTTTGACGCGACAAACTCGATCGCGTCGCGAAGGAAAGTGTCGTCGCGCTGCAAGATCGACTGACGCACGCGCTTTGCAATATTTCCGATTGATTCTGCGCTCAGAGCTTCCAGTTCGTGCGCTTCGTACTTCGAAAACGCATTGAAGATCACGTTGCCGACGTAATTCTCCGGCAGCGGCGGACTGAAACGCTTGCGTGCGTTCACACCGGTCGTGAAGCGCACGCTCTGGCTGTGACCGCGCGCCTGGGAGATTAAGATGATGAAGAGCGCCGTGAGCGCGTCCGTGGTGCTGACGTAACCATCCTCGAGCGAGCTCATCGCAATTTGCTTGATTTGCTTCATCTGCGCTGGAGAGATGTAGAACACGTGCTGCGTCGTGGCTGGGAAGGCCACTGAAGTTGCTGGCGCTGGAACCGGAGCTGACTCTGGTGCTGGTGTCGGAGCTGGAGCTGGAGCTGGGGCTTTCAGTTTGAACTCTGGATGGTCAAGCTTCGCACCAATACCTTTACCAGCAAGCAGCGTGCGGTCGTGGAAGACCACCGTGCGCTCTTGCTTGGGGACGCTGCGGTAGAACTCACCCCAGACCTTCATGAACGTGAACATACCCTCGCCGTCGAGCAGCGTGTGGCTCATGTTGACGCCGAGTGCGAGTCCGCCGTCGCTCAGCAGCGTCGCCTTGATTGTCACGAGCTGGTTTGCCTCACGCTTGGGCATGAACTCCATCGAGAGCGACGCCATCGCGGCGTCGGTGGCGGTCCCCTCGCTATCGTCACTATTAACAGTAACCACAATCTTCTCAAACGGAATGTCGCGCGAGGCGCCGGGCTTGGTCGTCTCTGGCGTTTGCTTGACGCTCACGACGCCGGTCTTGGGGTTCACGTGCAGCTCGCCCAGCAGGATGCGGTAGTCGTCCTCAACGAGCGCCTGGAATGACGTGTGCAGACGCTCGAGATCGAACGGAGGCGCGTCGGTGGGGCGTGGGAAAATGTAGAGGATCGTGAAGCCGATCGAGCCCATGACGGCGTCCATGGGCGAGAGCTGCAGCAGCTGCGCGTCGTCGGTGATGGTGGTAGATGGCGCCATTGCACTTGCGAAGAGTGTGGGTGGATAGTACGAAGTCAGTTGGCTGCTGGACGGCGCGTAATGAGGAATGGGCGAGAGTGAGAAAGAGAGAGAGCTGCATCAGGTGACTGATGGCGACCAGTTTTGCGTGTCAAGCATGTTTGATAATAATTGAAGCCATTCAGAACGGTGCGCGCTTGTTCTGTCTGGAAAGAGTATCAGCGCGAATGCGCACTTATCCATACTCTCTATTTTTATAAAGCGTCCAATAAGTACGTATGTGCACACTTTTGCCCACAGGCGCTCGCTCACTCACAACCAAGCAAGAATCCTCTGGCGAACGTGGCGCTTTGCCGTCCTCGTCATTCAATAGAGAGATTGTCATCGCCATCGTCATCGTCGACGAATTCCTCGGTGGTGAGCTGCAGCATGAGCGGGTGGTCGTCAGCGTCGGCGCCCGGTGCTGCTCTCGATACTTCCGCTGCTGACGCGAGTGTGGTGGTGGAGCATCAAAGGCCTGGTTAGTTGACGGCGTGGACTGTGGTGGATGACAAATCAATCACTCCATAAAAGCTACTGTGGATGATTTTAGTTCTTGCACTGATGTGCTAAGACTTGTTGAGCTCAATTGAGCCTCTTGGGGGCTGTCAATTACTTTCGTGCTTAACCTTCGTGTCGTTTTTCACTCTCGATAAACGAAGCCCATTTAGATGTGAGTTCGTAACTTGTGCCTGAAAGCATTGCTCGCTTACAATTCCAATCTTGACCTCAAAGTGCATTTATCAGTTTTACGACTGAGGAATGTCACGGTAGATCCAATGTTGGACTCAGGTCATGGCTACAGCCCAGCCTTCGTACGAAGGAAACAACTATCAAGCATGAGCAACAGTGATCACGATCTTTGCGAGCTGTGTTTTCTCTCTGATGGACTGAAGTTAGTAAACCACGAAGGCTTGAGCAAGTTGGAGTAGACTCTGTACGCTCACATTCCATGAGTGATTGAACGCATCAAATGCGCGGCGTTTGTAGTTAGATGTGATTTTCTATCTATCTACGGGCTTACTAGGATCGTGGTCCTGTACCTGATGGAATTGAGACCCACATCACGCATAACACTTGTGCGGTGTAACGAACGTCGTAGAGCTCGTTATGCTACGCGGTGAACACGCTGTGGAGTACAAAACTCACGCGGTATACCTGCACCCGTTGGAAGTCTTGAACAATACAAGATATTCAGAAGACCCGTGGGTTTCCATAAAACGACAGATACTTCGGGGAAAGAGTTCCTGCAAACTGAAAGAAGTCGAATACAATGAGTTTGCAATTCGAGCCCACCTCTTGGACATTTCCAAGATTTTTTCGTGGGTGACTACTTTTTTAAACGCCACAAACTCACCCAGCAAATGACTTTCGACGGTTTATCACGGAGGTCAAATATATAGGAAATGTATCGCAGGACAGCGTCGAAAATGAAAGAAGAACGCTCAGGAGCTCCTCCGAACGCAGAACTCTGGCCAGGAGGCCCAACTGACAAATCCGTTGAATTCACCACCAAAAAGGTGCGTCAGAGCCTCCCTATTCTCCAATTTTCTGTGAAGTCCTCAAGTCAACAGCAACCCACGCCTACAAGACCCAATACTATCTGCCATGCCGACGTCCACGCTGACCACGAGTAACGGCGCGCCAGTGCCGCAGGAGGGACTCACCTCCTCCACCACCGCGGGTAAGCAAGGACCAGTTCTCCTCCAGGACTTTGTGCTGCTCGACCACATGGCGCATTTCTCCCGCGAGCGAATCCCCGAGCGTGTCGTGCATGCGAAAGGTGCTGGTGCATTCGGACACTTTGAGGTCACCAACACGGAGATCACCAAGTACTGCAAGGCGAAGCTTTTCTCCCAGGTCGGCAAGCGCACGCCGATCGCGGTGCGCTTCTCGTTCGTGAGCGGCGAATCTGGCGCCGCCGACACGGTACGCGACCCGCGCGGATTTGCGGTCAAATTCTACACGGAGGAGGGCAACTGGGACCTCGTGGGCAACAACACGCCGATCTTCTTCCTGCGCGATCCGATGCTCTTTCCGAGCTTCATCCACACGCAGAAGCGCAACCCGGCGACGAACCTGAAGGACCCGAATGCCGTCTGGGACTTTGCGTCGTTGCGTCCCGAGACCGCGCACCAAATGTCGTTCTTGTTCTCGGACCGCGGGATCCCCGACGGCTACCGGTTCATGAACGGCTACGGATCGCACACGTTCGCGAATATCAACGAGGCCGGGAAGCTCTCGTACGTCAAGTACCACTACAAGTCGGACCAAGGGGTGCGCAACTTGGCGCCGGATAAAGCCAAGAAGATCGCGGGCGAGGACCCGGATTACGCCACGCGCGACCTGTACGAGGCGATCGCCCGCAAGGAGTTCCCGACCTGGACGCTGTCGATCCAGGTGATGACCCTGGAGCAAGCTGAAAAGAGCAAGATGAACCCGTTTGACGTCACAAAGGTCTGGCCGCATGCCGAGTACCCGCTGATCGAGGTGGGCAAGATGGTGCTCAACCGCAACCCGGAAAACTACTTTGCCGAGGTCGAGCAGCTTGCATTCGCTCCGTCGCACTTCATCCCAGGCATCACGACCTCGCCGGACAAGATGCTCCAGGGTCGCTTGTTCAGCTACGTGGATGCGCACTTCTACCGCCTGGGCATCAACTACCAGCAGCTCCCGGTAAACCGTCCGCTCTCTGCGGTCAGAACCTACCAGCGCGACGGGCTCATGAACGCTGGAAAGAACATGGGCGGACTGCCAAACTACTTTCCCAACAGCGTCGACGGTGCGCCGAAGGAGTCGAAGGACGAGAAGTTCACGTCGTACGCTGGGGGCCACAAAGTTGTGGACAAGTTCTCGACCAAGGACGACGACAATTTCACTCAGGCGCGCCACTTCTACCGCAAGGTCCTCGACGAGGACGCCCGCGACCGCTTGACCTCAAACCTCGCGGAGAACCTGGCGAAAGCCACGAAGCCTGTCCAGGAGCGCACGATCGAGATGTTCTCGCAGGTGGACCCGGACTACGGCCAGCGCATTCGCGAGAAAATGGTCGACAACGACGCGCTCAGTGATGACATGGCCAAGGTGTCGGTCATCGAGGGTACGCTTAAGACCGCGCCGATTAAGAACGGACCGAGTGTGTTGATGGAGGTGCTGCCATAAGAAGCACTCACAGCCTGCCGCTACCTCACCCCGTGACGGCTGTGAGTCCTCTCGTAGGCTTTCTATTCATTTTCATCTCATTATTCTCATTCAAACAAGATTTATTGCATTTTCGTACTACTTGAAAATCAAAATCACAATTCGAAGGCTCATTCTGACCAACAAAGTGATCAAGGACAGAGTGCAGAACATAAATTACATGAGCAAAGCTCTCATGTTTTAGGAAATCTACAAGTTCACGAGTTTGATTGAGCCATTCTTCGAGCATCGTCGCGAGACTGGGGGCAACGATAACCCGAGTTGCCGTCATTGAAACCATCGCCAGATAGAAAACCCCGGCCTCGATCAGCGCCACCACGTTGCTGAAAGAGATGTGTTCTCGACTGACACGAAACCGAAAAATGAGTGAGGGTGGTGAGTAACATGAGCGTGCTGGAGGGACTACTTATTTGTGCACCCAAAGCGACTGATGGGCAACCTCATCCCGGCTCTTGCCGCGTAGTGCTATTTTGTGATTTTACCCCCAGTTCGGGGTATAGGTGGGTACAATGCACCCACGTGTCATGCGAGATGCCCCTCATTTCTGTCCATGCCTCTGTCCGCTAGTCAGTTCTGGTCAACCAGGAGATTGTACTTCATGCAGGCCGGCGCTTCGGCGACTTCGACGTTGACTCTTTGAAGCTGCTGATGGGCAACTTTCGCGATCGCATGTTCAGCGAGCCTGTTCACATCGTTTGTCAGAATGGTGCATCTGGCAAGTGGGTACATATTGGTGCATCCCAAAGAGAATGAACGGCGCCTACTAGAGTACAGAAGTACCAGTTGTTGATCAATGTCAGGTGCGCTTTGAGTCGACTTGTGCAAGTGGCGGTGAGCGCTCTCGACGGCGCCACGGTTGATTCCAATTCGAGAACACAATTCCAGTCAACTTGACGAAAGCTGTGAGGCTGGCTGTGAAGACAGTCAACTTGACGAAAGCTGTGAGGCTGGCTGTGAAGATTCATCCCGAAAGTGTGACGGCAAATCTCCCACGGAAAATGGACACAGACAAACCTCAACAATTCAATCTTTTCAAAGTTACTAAACTGTATACTTTGAATCTTATTTCCCGTCCAATGTATCGTTTTGTATCTCAGTATATGAATAATCGCCCGCCTTCTGTTCGCATGTTTAATAAACCCTCAATAATTGATCACAACACTGTTCACCGCTCTTGACGATGTTGTAGTTGGCTTACCCATCTCACGCATTGGGTACAACCACAACTTCCAGTTCTTTGTCCCTCCTACCTTCTCTTTTTGTGTCCTGCTGTTCACGCGCCGATTCACCTCACTCACTTCTCGATTTGCCGTCTATCGAGCGCACCACAGCAACACCCCCACTTCTCATCTATATCTTGATACTGAGATCTCGCTATCGTGGCAGCAAAGGTAACGACCCCGATTCTCTTCAGCTTTGTAGCTCTACTGCTCGCCTCTCAGCCCAGCCATCGGGCGTTGTGACTGCGGACATTTGCAGGATCGTCACGTCCGCGATCAGGTTGAACTCCTGGACGACCGTCGCGCCGGTGGTCGCATTCACGTCGAGTGTTGAAGGCTTCACGACTCGGTACATATCACTCTCTCGGTCAAACTCGGCGCAGATGCGCCATGGCGCAAACAGGTTTGGCAGGATACCTTCGCTCGAAGTGCCATCGGGCTGCACGCACACTGCCGCCTTGTGGTATGGGTCGGTCGCGGTGCTCGTGTCGGCGCAGAACTGGTCGTTGTACGATGATTCGAACGTGAACGTCTGCGTGGGGAGCACAAAGATCCGGCTGCGCTTCGTCCAGCTCGAGATCTGTTTGGTCATCGAATCCAGGAACACGCTGGCCGCAAAGTTGCTCCCAAACGCGGCGGCTTCCTCGTTCGCCTCCAACGGCAGGTACAAGCGGATCGACTCGACAAACATGCTCGGCACCGTGTTCTCGTTCACGTTCGACGAGATCCACCGATACTTCTTGAGCCACGCGAAGTCCGCCACGGGGGCGTCGAACGTCACGGGAGTGCCTGCGGCAAGCTTATTCAGGTCCACGAACGGGTAGAACCCATCGGTTGCTTTGTTCGGGATCGCCTGGGTTGGCAGCAGCACCCGCATTCCGACGCGTCGCGGCACCGGCGCACGGTACGAGCGCATGCTCAGGATCTGGTTGAGCGTGTAGTCGGGTGCCCGTCCAGTGGGCCGCACATCGGCAGCGCCACGCCCCCATTCTTGTATTCGTAGAACTTGCAGAACTGGTGCGCGGCTTCCTGGAGGCGGTGGTCAAGCAGGAGCTTCGTGAGAATCGAGTATGTCATCGCAAAGTACGGCTCACTCGTGGATCCGCCAGAGGCTTGCAAGGTGTGCAGCATCCGACGTCCTCGCCGGGTATCGTCATCGCCCGTCACCCACGATTCCACGTCATTCGCTGCGTTGCACTGGATGTCCGCAGAACCAGCGCGGAGGATGCTCTCGCGGAGCTGATCCTGGATCGTGTTTCCATCGTGCAGCCGGTCCTCAAGGCCGCCGACTGAGTTCACGAGGTTGTAACAGCGTCCGATGGCGTTCACCACGGTCTGCGCCGCCGCGGAGTTCCCCGACGTCCGGAACTCGTTGATTGCGTCACAGTACGTGGTCATCACCTGCACCAAGTTGGCCACGATGTCGCCCACCTGGCCCGGCGTCACTATGTTCTGCAACGCTTTGTACTTCTTCGCAGTAAGTTTGATGTATACCTGGACATCATCTTTGGGCCCGTACGCTTTCGCGGCAACGGCATCCTTGGTGATCCACACTTCGGCGATGCGAGCGTTGGCCATCTGGGTGATGCACACGCCAAACATCTGCTTCGTGTCATTGAGCAGCTGGTTCGCGTGCTTGAAGCGGTAGTTCGCGCCGTTGATGTACGTCACTTCGACCTTGCCCTTGGCGACCTCGAGCCCATTTTCGACCGCGCCCCCCAGGTCACCGATAAAAAAGTTCGTGACAGTGCTGAAGAAACTGCCGAGTTGCTTCAGGAAATTGTGGCTCTCGGCCTTGCTGAATGCCTTGGTCGCCTCTTTGGCGAGGGTGTTCATCTCGACTTCGATATTGATGATCGCCGTTTGCAAGTAGGTGTCCGTGGTGTAGTACTTTCGCAGCAGCGATCGCGTTTCGTTTATAGCCGCGTCAAACACCAGACACTTGACCAAGGTGGCTTGCCTCAGAAGCCCGATGCCTTCCTTGGTCGTCTGAACCGTCTGCTTCGAAGTCGATTTCACGAGCGCCTGGGTCTTCTCTGACCGGCAAGGAGCGTCTTGTAGTTGGCGCTGTTCTGGTCCGTCAATTTCTGATACGCTGTGGTGACGCTCGCCTTGATGCTATTCGTCTCGCTCGTCATGCGCTGCTTGAGCTCGGTCGTCTTCTGCGTCACATACTTGCGGGTCTTCTGGCCCTCGTCCTTTACGACGCCGATGATGTCGTTCGTCTTGACGTCGATGTGGTCCCGGATCTCCTGTCCTTCAGCGCGGATCTCCTTGCGGGTCTTCTGTGCCTCAGCCTTGACAACACCGATTACCTGGTTCCCCTTCTCGTCGACAAATGCGCGGGTGTGACTGCCTTCCTCCTTCACGATACTGATAATCTGGTTCGTTTTCGTGTCGATAAACTGGCGCGTCGACGTACTCTCTTCCCGCACGACGCCGATGATCTGGTGCGTCTTGGTGTCCACGAACGCGCGTGTCATGGCGCCTTCGTCATGTACCACACGCACGACCTCATTCTTTGCCTTGTTCACTTCCTCGCGGGCCATCGCGCCTTCTTCGCGGACGATGCCGATCACTTGGTTGGTCTTGGCATCGATGAACTCTTTCAGACTGTTGGTTTTCTTCGATATGTGGTCCTTCAGCTCGTTCGTTTTCGCGTTCACGAGCGCGCGGACCGCTTCCGCCTGCTCACCAATTTGGTACTTGAGCTCTTGCTTGCTCTGTTCGATCCCGTCAAGAATGGCTTGGCCAGCCTCGCCCAGTCACTGCTCCGGGCACATCGAGCTGTCGTAGATGTCCTCGCAGATCGCAGACGCCTGCACCCCCACTTGGGTGTACAACCCAACCGTGCGCTCTTCAATCGAGGACTGCAGCTGCTGCCCCACACTGCCAATGAGAGCGCTCAGCTCTTTGCGAGGGGCCTCGATATCGCCTCGAATCAGCGCAGTCTGCGCCGCCATCGGAGCCTTAAAGTCTGCCATCTGGGTGTTGATCATCGAGCCGATCTTGTTCACGACGCCCTGGAGCGTCGAGAGCAGCTCAAACTGCTTTTTCTCCTGGTCAAACACGTCCAGTTTCTTGCGCACATCCACCTCAAGCACGTCGTCGAGCGCCACAACTCCGTTGCGACGGGAGCGCTCGAAGCTGAGCACGATCTCCAGGACGTCATAAACGTCTGCTAGCTGGCAGATCGATAGAGGAGGTTCCTGGCTTGCGGCGCCGCTTACGAGAGGGAACACGCTCTTGACTAGGATGAGGAAGTCGTTCACAGTGACATTAACGTCCACCAGGGCTGGCACGAAGCCGCCGAACGACTCAGCCATGTACGCCTCCAGCGCGCTGATGTTACCGCTGCTGGTGATGCTCACCATCTTGCTGACATGGAACGCCGTCACCTGGTCACTCAAGAAGGTCAGCATGGACAGGAACGCGTCCAGACGACGGGATGTAGGTCCAAAGTTGGCGTGGAGCACGAAAGCCGAGAGGTGGTTCAATGGATGCGTTACACTTCCGAGCACCTTCTCGTCCAGCACGTCCACATACAGTGCATGGAACGCCACGAGCGTCATGAAGCGGCCCAGCAGTGGATCCGAAGGCGTTGTCGTTGTTGTCGTAGAGCTAGTACCTTGGTAGACCTTCACGATCTTGGACACCGTCTCCAAGGTCGAGGTGTGCAAACCAGCTCGAAGTAGACCCCAGTCGGCACATGGTGAGCTCCAACTTCGCCGTCTTGCAAATCGCACTCAGCATGCCGCCAACTTCGTCAAAGTCGCTCAGCGTTCCATCAGCGTAGGCTTCGAGGCGGTCCAAGTCGTTCACCAGGGCGTAGTCACGCAGAGTACTGTAGCGGGCATCAAGCAGGGCGTCGCTGAACACTATGACGAACGGCAAGATCGCTTTGTAGGTCGCTGGGGCGATCTCGCGCTGAAGAAGAAGTAACGTGATCATCAGAAACTCGGGCGAGTTTCTTGTGGCGTACAGCGCTTTGATCGGCACATTGTACTGCGACGCGCTTGTACTGTTAAACAGGAACTGGTTGAGAAAGTCCGCTACGTTCGAAGCATCGGTGGAGGATGCCTTTAGGGTGGTCTCCATCACCGACGTGACTGCCTTCGCGGCACGCAGGGCCTTCGTGGACAGGAATTTATCATCCAGGACCGCCTGGTAGAGAATTCCGGTCTTCTCGTCCAAATCGAGCACCGTGGCCGAGCCGGTCGTAAAGATCGGCGACGTATACGACTAGTATTGGCCTTCGGCAGGACGATAACTGGTTAACGCGAGAATGCCGTTCGCACCGCAGAAATCAAAGCACTCACCGCTGGGCTTGACGCCGGCGCGGGCGGTCAGCTCTTTGTTCGCAGAGTAGCGCTACTTCTGGTCAGCGCTGCTGTCACATGCAACGAGCTGCACAGTGCTGTCTCCAGTCGAGGTCACAAACATCGTCCCATCGAGGCGCACCTCGTTCATGATCGTAAACTCCCACTGTTGGCTGTGATCGCCGATATAGCTGGTCACGACAACGTCAGACCTGGCGCCACCAACACAATTGCTGCTTGCAGAGGCGGGGGCTCCGGCGTACACGAGATCTCCGATGACAGCAGGGAACGCGGATGAGGTGAAGAGCTGGTTGTCGCCTCTGCTGCACTTCGCAAGCTGCAGTCTCTTGTTCGCGGTCGTTGCAGCTTCGAGATACGTGTTCGTGAGCGCATGCCGTTGATCTGACAAGGTGGTGTACCTCGAGGAACGATCTCACCGTTCTTGGTAGTTTTGTGAATAAAACCTCTAAGACCCCTTGAGGCTAGCTAGGAGTAGCGGCAGGAACCATAACAGCTTTTCAATTCAGTTGCAAATTTACCTTCAAGTGATCAAG
>JAASFU010000186.1:0-37604 GCA_023333955.1 Globisporangium paroecandrum
CTGCCGTAAGGCGTGCAGCACTTTGGCGAGTTTTGTGTGCGCGGCGGGAGGGTTGCCCGGGTAAACCCCCTCCTGAATCTCGTGAAAATGTTTGCTTGTGCTGATTCGTTCATTTTGATTTGAAATTGGCATGCTGCATGCGTGCAACTCTTGCGACACGCACTGTCCACTCAATACCTGTAACTATTAATACCTCTATCTCTGTGAAAACCTTCATAAACATATATTCTGTTAGAGCAATTTTGGCGTATCAATCTGGGGGGTTTGCCTGTATTTGCAACAAGATGCTAGCAAAATAACTAAATTAGTGTTGGTATGCATAGGTATTATAGGCGTACATAGATGTTCTCGGTACGAGCGGCAAACACACCCTCTTTCAAGGAACAGGACTCCTGTGTGTAAAATAAAATCAGACAGTAGAAGGTGAGAACTCACTCTCTCATCTGCTGTCCTTGAGCGTCTTTGATCACACTTTCCATGCATGGCCTCGTGTTTATTTACTTTAAGCCAAAAAATCAACTCGTCTTTGTTCGTGAATGCCTGTGCATTGAACGCATGCTGCGCATTCCGCACGATTTGCTTCGCGAATTTGAGATATGAGAAGCATTATCTTCCATCTGTCAGCGACATATTATTCTACTGAAACTGGACTAATATGGTCGTTGGTAGCTTTCGGCGTTTTGTATGTACTACATGCTCTAGCTGAGCACCAGCGATGAGCACAGTTCTCACAACCAGTACAATAATAACACAACACTGCAATGCCTAAAACTATATCAACTCCGTTGTCGTTTTCCACGTGTGGATATATTTTATTCGAGACTGATGTACTCTTCTGCAGTATTTATTTACTTTGGAATACTATTACTGATTGACTGATTATGTTATCCCCACGAATATCAAAAATCAAGTCGGACCATCAGGTCAGTTGTTGTTATGCCACAATCGGTCGACAACCGCAGTGTGTGCGCAAGCAACTGTTGTTGTCTGCTCTTGTTGAGTCTTGTTGCCTGCGTGCGTCGCTCTTTTCGTCCGTCTCTGTCAATTGAACTTTCCTCATCCGGCAGTCGCCACAGTCAGTCAGTCGCGTAGAAACAAACTCACCAGCCGCAAGCAAGCAAGCCGCAAACAAACCACACAAGTAGCAAACAAGCCAACAAGCAAGCCCAAGATGCAACACAAGCTCCCGGGGCGAGCGATCCCGAAGGTGGCGCTCTCGCGCGACGAAGCGCAGGCAGTCGCGGACGAGGCGCTCGCCATGGTGCGCGACACGATCGCCGCCTACGACGCGTTCGTGGCGAGCGACCGCGCGTTCCCCAAGGACACGTGGAGGCACGTCAAGTCCAAAGAAGGTTTCAATGTCTACCGGTCGCGCAAGGGCTCAGCCGCAAGTGACAGGAAGAAGAAGGGCACGGATAAGGACGGCAGACACGGAATAGCCCCGCCGTTCCAGCAGCACCAGCCACCACGCCCGCCAAGGCGCCTGTCGACGCGTCCGTCCTCGTCCAGCTCCGCGTCCAGCGGCGCAGACATGAGCTCCAGGGGCTACGGCGGCGACCTGGGATTCGACCGAGAGCACACGGCGAGCAACGCGTCAATATCCTCCATGGCCTCCAAGGCCACGACAGCAAGTGCGTTCCCGATCCTGAGCGACGCCGTGGTCTCCCAGGCGCACTTGATGACCGAGCAGGGCGAATACCCGATGGTCGTGCTCACGGGTCTCATCCCTGGCACCGTGGAGGACGCCGGGTACGGCACACTCGCGGACACGGAACCCATCTGGCGGTTACGGAGCACGTACCTGAACGACCCGCAGCGCGACTGCAAGATCCTCGCGACCCTCGAGCGTCCATCAGAGGAGGACCCGTTCCGGTTTCTCGGCATCAAGTGGGCGTGGCGCAAACTGCCCGCCTGGGTACAGCAGCGCGACATGGTCTACGCCGAGAGCACGGGCATGCTCGAGGATGACGAGAACGGGCGCACGGGCTACAACCTCATGCACTCGATCGAGCTCCCGGGCATGCCGGAGCTGACTGAGTATGGCTTTCTGCGCATGAAGTGCTCGCTCTGCTACATTGTGCGGCCGTACGATGAGAAGCGCGTGGAGATCTACTGCCGCGCGTTCCTGCTGCCTGCTGGTGACGTGCCCGTGAACCTCGCGGCGCTGATCTACGCCGGCGCACTGCTCGCGACCGTCAACATCATCGACTGCTCGACGATGAAGAAGCTCATGTGGCTCATGCGCCAGCGCCGCAAGCTCAGCGTGCAGGTAAATCGGCGACCCGATCTGGACGCTGCGACCCACTGCCAGGGCTGCGCACGAGGACTCAAGCGCTTTGGAGGACTCAGTCGATCCTCCGCGGTGATCTGCAGGTGCTGCAAGCGCGTGGTCTGCGGGAAGTGCACGAGCGAGCGCAAGGTCGTGCTCGACGTCGCTGACGACGGCGAGGTGACGCAGAAACCGCTGCCGTTCTGCGTGCATTGCGTCCTGGAAGCAAGAGCGCTGCCCTCTGAAGAGATCGCGCTCTTGACAGCGATCGACTGGCAGGAGGCATAGTTGAATTAGGGTATCTGATCTATCTGTATGTTCAGTATGTGGCTGTAGAGTTGACTAACAAGTAGTAAGTAAATATGAGCCCATTATGATTCTATTCACCCACACGAAACCCTAAGACGCAGTATTTATTTATTATCGGGAGTTCTCGGCCGCCTGCGCTGCCTGCTTGGTGAACTTGGCGGCGAGGTCGTGCACAAAGTTGTAGTATACGTAGCGGCAGTCGAAGTCCATGTCGTGCCAGTAGTTGACCGAGATCGTCGCGCAGAGCTGCGTCGCGCGGTGGTACCACATCGCCGGCAGGTAGAGCATCTCGCCGGCGTTCACGACGCACTCGAGCGGCTTGAGGTGCTGCGCGAGCGGGAACTTGGTCGTGTCGATCTGCAGCGGGTCCACGGGGATCCACGGCGTGTCCCCAGTCTCGGGCGACTGCACGATGTGCCACGACGCGTGCTGCGGGTACTTCGCATGGAAGAGTGCAGTGAGGCGGGCCGCTTCTTCCTCATTGCCCTCTTCAGTACCAGCGCTGTCGCTTTGAGAGGATTGGTGGCGGTAGCGCATCGACGGGAACTCGCTCTCGTACAGACACACGACGTCCGCTGGCGGGAGCAGCGTGAAATGCTTCTGTCCCTTCACCACGCAGTACATGTTCTCGTAGTGGTCCTTGTGCATGGTCGACACGGCACGCTCGTCGCCGATCCAGATGTTCACGGCGTCGGGCTCGTTGCCGAACGCGTCCTTCGCGAGGTCCACGTACGCAGGCACATCCTGGTAGAGCATCGGGAGCTGTTCGCGCAGGCTGTCATTCTATCGAGGCACGAAGCAATCCATTGGGTTAATATGCAGCTATAGAGAGAGAGAGAGAGAACATGGTGACAGGGAGCAAGCACACACACAGTGCAGGTCAGCCATCGTACCTGGTGCGACAGGTACGGCACGCCGTCAAAGTGCTCGCGGTCGTTCAGCGTCGTGAGAAACTGCTCGAAGGTCATCTCGCGCTCCTCGGGCATCACGAACAGCTCTTCTTTGCGTCCATCATCGCCTTCATCACCACCGAGCGGCAGCACCGCGTCGCCAAAGCCAAACGGCGTGACGTCGACGGTCACTAGCTCCTCGCCGACTTGCTCGATCAGATACGCGTCACTCTGCCAGCGGGTGAGCGCCTGCTGCCACTCGGCGGCGTCGCGCATCGCGTTCGTGAGGATCACCGGCACGCTCTTGCTCACGAACTGGCGGTAGAACTCGAGCGGCGAAAGCGACGCCGCGTCAACGCGCGCCACCGCGTGCAGCGGCTGCCAGAAGTCCGCGACGTCCTCGCGGAGCTTCGCGATGCTCGCATGCACGCTGGCGCGGCCATCGTCCGCCATTTGTTTCTTGTCAGCTTGGATGTGACTTCACTATCGATTTGATTGATTGATGATTGACAAGCAAGCATTACATAAGAAATCAAAATAACACCACAGATTTTTGAATAATGTTGGCACAATGATTATAAGAATGCATTTCGTGTTGAATGTGTTTTTTACAAGAAGAGCCAATCGGGTGCTTCGTTTGGCAAAAAGAGCCAATCAAATATCTTGAAGGTCGACTAGTGAGCCAATCATATTATTTAATTCAGCGTGGACCTTTGCAGCGATTTGATTGGCTTTTTTGCAGTGCAACGCGTTTCTGTATGTAAAAACACAGCCCCATTATTCCCCACAAGCATATATCGCCACCCGATCCGAGCAATTTCCGGGAACATGCAAAGAGCAGCAGTGGACCGTCTCTGCGCAGACTCGAGACGTCAGACAACTTGGTTTCAGTATGATCTTGCAAAACTGGTCCTAAACCTAGCTCGTGATGTCACATTCTTTCCAAATTGATAGCTTTGTGTTCCGGTAATCAGGTTACGAGTCGTTTGTAATTTCGTCTGGAGAAGCCGAGCCATTCCAGGTTTGAACTCGTGTGAGGATTTGAAAGTCGAGCCGACTGCTATTACAAAAAGTGTGTGAGAAAATATGCATTTCTTTAACTCATGCACTTTAAGAGTTCAATGCGGTTTGAGAGAACCCGCAGCAGGCTGCCACGTCGGCGACGTCGGCTTCCGGCGTGCGGCGCGTCACGCTTTCAATCCGAGCACGCGTGAGTCAAATCTGGTGGTGCTCTAACATATCGGCTGCTGCTGCCTGTCGTCTGACTGACTGGACGACCACCATGGAATCGAATGGCAGCTCTTCTGGTCTCATAGCTTCCATTCGAGGTGGACCCACAGACATAGATAGCAAGAAGATGCCAGTCGTTTGTATCCCCAGATCCATCCATTCGCACCCATCGTCTCAAAAAGGCACACACGCAAGATCGCGTTTGTCGCCCTTCCTTCCTCGCCAAGAGGTACGATAGTGAAGAGAGCGCAGCTCTTCGCGCAGGATCGCTATAATACAGCAGCAAATACAATAACAATAGATAGCTGGATATGGTGTCAAGATTCAAAAAGTGGTGGCGGCAAAAGGGTAATAAGTTATGGGCTCTATCGACTACTTGTACTTGGTTGCAATCCATGCTACTTCGTTCATATATATAAGAAAAGCGCAAGCGGTCACGACGTGCTTGTTCGCTTGCTTTCTCTTCACTTGATTCATTCGTCGGCGCTCATGTCGCTGCTTGCGTGCGGAGACGACACCGACACCGACGCCGACACCGACGCCGACCCCGACGTGTGCTGCTTGCAAAAGTAGTTGTGCTTCTGGTACGAGCGGCGATTGCAGCCCTCCATCTTGCAGCGGTTGCCGCCGCCGTGCGCCCAGCAGAACCCGCCCGGCGCCGCCACCTTCGTGCACCCGAGCGAATCGCAGATGTGGCCCCCGCCGTGCGACCAGCAGTACCCGTAGCGCTTCGCCTTGCTCGTGCAGCCGTCGATCTTGCACAGCTTGCAGCCGCCATGGTGGAAACACCGGTTGTATAATCGCGCGCCGTGCGTGCAGTCTGGAAACGTACACCGCGAGCCGCCCTATGGATACAATGACACACAAGTAAAAGTTAGCTACATGATCCGACGCATAGAGAGAGTGGCATCCCTTAGAAGCCGTCACGTACCCCGTGGCGCACACATCGCCCTCTTGACACCGCGGCGCGCGGGCAGTCTACCTGCGCGCAGATCGACGACTTGCGCACGCGCATCTTGCCGTGGTGGTTGCCGTGCGACAGCAGCTGGTTCACGCGGGTCTCCATGATCGTGCCATGTGAGAGCAGGCTGCGGCCTTGGATGTGGAAGAGCGCGTGCTTGTTCTCGTCCTCGCTGGCCGTGTCGTCCGACGCGGTCTCCATCGCCATGTCCTCGTCGGCGCCACTGCCGTACGTCTTGCGGCTCGGCGAGAGCGTCGGCGACGACGACGACGACGGACCGTACATGCCCGGGGACGCGCTGGCGGCGTGGCCCATGTCGCTAGCATTAGCGCCGGTGCTACCGCCCGCGGCTGGTGGGTTCAGGATGAACGCGAGCGCGGCCTTGTCCGTGTCTTGATACATCTTCAGCGTGCCTGTCGAGCAAAACTAGAAATGAGTGACAGAGAGAAGCAGCAACTGCACAGCCTGCTGCTTTTGCTGGTTGGCTCTGTCTTCGGTGCATCGCAGGACAGACAGACAGACAGACAAGCTCAAGCCAAATGGCAGCTCATGGGGCGACTGTGTGGGCGAGCGCGTGTGTGTGTTCCGTGCGGTGGCGACGCCAAAGTGTCACCATTCGCGCTCCTCTCACTGAGTGGCCCTTTTCTGCGCGCAAATGTGATCTCCTCACATCGACGCGATGTGATTGGCTGGTTGAAGTGATGACGCAGGGTTACGCGGCGGAGCGAACTGCAATCCGCTTGTCCTAAACGACGCAAAGCCTTCAAATCATGAGTGTGTGGTGTAATGAAAGGTGTGCTTGGGCAGAACTGAAGGAAAGGTGGAGATGAGCACAGACCCTCTCTGTGTCAGGTCTGCACCGCTTTGTCAAGATGGCTAACGATGGATGATGATGGAGCCGTTTATCTTGGGGCTGGAAACAGGAGACATCTTTTGAAGCGCAAATCGTGGCGCTGTTCTTATGGCATACAACCAATGCAATGGGTCGAGCACTGACATTATAATCTAGAGTACACAGGAATCGAAGTTCCAAATTCACATTGCATTGTCGGCTAGATGCGGAGGTATCCTGTCCGGCCACGCCTCCCACATTTGTACGGTAGAGTGAGTACCTGTAGATTAACAAAATCTCAACATTCTGTGACCCCAAAGATTACGACTTTTCCAATTGGTCAGCCAACATGGTCGATTATTTAAAGGAAATATATATATATATATATTGAGTGTTGGATCAGGTTTTTGCAGCTTTTCAGGGTCAAGGTCGCACGTTTTGCGGCTTTTATGGAAGCGCATGCGTGCGGCTGTGGAGTCACAAAGGGAACTTGGCTGTATCAGTGCAGTAACGCTCTCAGGAAAGTAGTCACTCCCTGGACGGTCACATGTGGATCCAGACGCTTGTTTGTTTTTGCAAACTCCCTATTGCTTCTGTTTCCTATCAGAGGGGGAGCCTTCAATGCGTGTGCCACGGGGGCTGAGGTACCCGAGAGGCTTAAAACGTTCATAATCCAGATATGAGGTGTTTCTCGCCAGGGCGAATCGAATGGCTTTGGTGCAGAGAGATCGTCCAATATTTGTCTATTCGGACACGGAAGTAGTGAAAGAGATAGCAAAAGACTCCCCACTCATTGCATCCATCGATCCATCAAAATCGCCTTTCAGTACCGTATTCGCTCTTCATCTCCAGCCACTGACAGACGACGAGATCTTTTGTCATTCTCTGTTGTTACAGTAGGGTCTGGCATGTCAAAGCAGCATCCATTGCCATTGGTTCGTTCGTCTCCAGCCTTCATCTTTGAATGCCAGACCGAGAGAAGGCGCGCGCGATCTTCTTTTTCTCTCCACATAATATGCGCTGAGGCTTTTTGCTCGTCGCGACCTTGCTGAGCGCGACTGTGTGATTGGACGCAAGTGGCTCCCAGGAGAAGCGGTGCACGCCGCGTCCACCGAACAATAAACGTGACGCGCCGCGACGCAAATGCACCAGAACTGAAGTTGACAGCCACGACGCACCAGCAGCCTCGCCAGCTGTACAGTTACAGTACACATTGCGGAGCGGACAGAGACCCGACCGCACCGCCTCTCGTATTTGATTTTTGCATTTTACGGAGGCTCGAAATGCTTCTTCAGAGGCTCGCTAGATAGCTGAGCAGCGTATTGCATGCTTCGCACGGCTTATAAGCGGGTTTCATGCTTTGACAACAGTGCAAAGCTAGGACTCGTGTGGCACGCCTGCCAAGAAAAGATTCGCTGTGCTGCCCCTTTTGTACCCGCTTGTTCAAAAGTTCAGTTTCTTCAGCTTTGCCTCAAGAACCAAAACAAAGCGGAGGCGTAATAGTTCGCTCGGATTATTATTGTGGGCGACGCCCTTTGTGCCCCGTGCGCGTGAGCGACGCAAGCAAGCGTTCCTTTCACCGCACCAGTGGTGGTGCGGGTGTATGTGTGTGTGTTGACCATTCCTTTGAAGCATTAGAATGCTTGATGCATTTTTTGTATGAGCTGCCTGCGTCAACACCAGCGTTTGTTCTCGTCGTTCTCGTCGTTCGTTGCAGGAGAATGAACAGGTAAAAGACGCTCCACCAACCATCGTGCATGACGACCCGAGAGCGAGGTACGTCGCTAGCGATATGTGCTTGATAGTACTTTGCTTTGCGAGTCGAACAAATCAGACTTCTTCACGGCAATTTTTCGAACGAACCCACGCAGCAAAAAACAATCGTCCGCGGACGACAAGTGGCATTTTACATGCATCCAAGGACATGTTCATCACGGTACTGCTATTCGAAATGCGGCAAACGATCAAATGAATAATGGTGCTCTCTGATTTGGATTCAGCGAATGCTGGTTGTTGTCTTTACTTGCACTTACAGGATACAATTGGGATTGCAAAACGTATTCGTATCGTCTCGAGCATTTTTGCTGCTTGTTCATGCCGCTCTGTGCACAGAAAAGATCGCGACTAACTTTGAACGAGTCTCTTGCCGTTGCACTTCAAATTGAAGCAGCCATGCTTCAATGTGCACTAATCGGTACGTAGTTTTGCTGACTCTCCCAGCCAAAAGTCCATTTTCGTTTGTTTCATTCTAATATTTTACCAATTTTCCCAACGTTTGCTGCCATCTGCCAGATAAAACTCCAAAAACTCATGTAAACCTAAAAAAATTTCGCTCACTTGATTTCTCCTTCTCTCTGGAGTCGAGACAACGCCTCGCTCGCTCACATGTGCTCACATGGATGCGTCGATGTGGCGAGCAGCCAATGGGTCGCCGCTGCACGCGAGTGACACCTGAAGACGAACGCGATAAGAAGAAATCCGATCCAGTGCTGGTGCGTCACATCAACAGTTTTCCCAGGTGTCGTCTCACAAATCTAAAACCGCAAGATATAAAATACGCCTCAAAATGGTTAATTAAACATATCCTAAACTTTATAAGTCCGATGTGTATTTAATATACGCGCACACGACCTTGTGTTGTTGAGAAGCCAGGAAACAACCCACGTTCACAGGGACTGACGTGCTCTCCACTGGCAAAAGCGCAAAAGATTAGGGTGTCGTTGCCCAACAAACTCTCTGTTGGATGGATGCAACTTGGTTTCACGAGCATTGTCGAATACCTCAGGCGGGTATGCATTTGGCAATACTACAGCTTTTTTTGCTAATGTTATAGACTTGGAATGCGGTGAATGCGAGGGAGGGCCAATGAGAAACATTGTAGTCAAAGCATGGAGAGCTCAGCTGCTGACGTTCTTTCGGTGACTCGAGAGGATCAATCGCCTTGACTCTCGGTTGGTTGGCTGCGGATGCTCGAGCCAAAGTGTCAGCATTGCATCTGTTCCTCATTCTTTATTCTTGACTCATACCGTCCTTCTTCTCTAGGAGTAGGAGGCAAGGATCGCCTTTTCTGTCGTGCTCATGGCTCGAAAACGCAGAGAGAAGGATACGAATACAAAGATCAAGTGAATTGGCTACACAACACAAGTTGACTTATCGTATTGCTTGCTTGCTACGTTTACACTGCACTCGCTACTGATGCTGATTCGGGATGCTGATCCATCCAATCCCAAGGATTGGCTGGCGGTCGTGGTTGATCTATCTGGATGCACGCAGCAAGGCCGACCACGCGACGCTTGTCACTGGCGGCGACGACCAGTTGCGCGCGGCGGAACAGCGGTGACACGCCTCGGATCACAAGGATGCGCTCATCTGCTTCTGATCCGGGAGACTGGGCAAGTCTGCCTGCCACCCTGGAATTGACTGGGTCTGTCTGGGAGCCTGGCCTTGACTGGTGGCAGATTGGATCCGACCAAAGCCGTCCACCCAGTGAGTAAACTGGGCTGGGGGGTTGTCCTGGTGTCCCTTGAGGCCAGATCCGAGCAACCGAACCGCAAGGTCTCTGCTGGTTGAAACTGGCTGGGCTGAGGCCTTGAGAAGGCTGTCGACGACACCAATCGAGTATCCCTCACGGTAAACTGCGGCTTGGTTTCTTCACGACGCGCTCGCCACTTCAGATGTTGTACGCCGCGTGGGCCTTGCAGTAGTAGCCGTGCTTCTGGTACGAGCGCTTGCTGCAGCCCTCGAGCTTGCAGCGGTTGCCGCCGCCGTGGGCCCAGCACGAGCCTCCCTGCGCCGCGACCTTGACGCAGCCCTCCGTGCTGCAGATGCGGCCGCCGCCGTGCGACCAGCAGTACCCATAGCGCTTCGCCTTGCTCTCGCAGCCATCAGCGAGACAGATCGTCGAGCCGCCGTGCTGGAAGCAGCGGTTGCGCAGCTTGGCGCCGTTCGTGCAGCCGTCAAACGTGCAGCGCGAGCCGCCGCCGTGGCGCACGCAGCTGCGGCGCGAGACCGCGAGGCTCGTGCATCCTTTCTCTTTGCAGAGGCGCGTTTTCTTCTTGGACGACTGCGGTGTGACCTGGCCTTCGTGGTCGCCGTCGGCATCCACATCATCAGACGACGAGAGCTCGTCCTCGGAGCTGGTCGTAGGCGAAGCGGCGCCGCCATTGTCTTCATGCTCCGCATACTTGGTCGCGATGTACTGGAGCCGCTGCTTCTTGCGCTGGGCCAGCTCCACTGGCTCTGCGTAGCTCCTCGTAGTGGTGGCGGTGGCGGCGGTGGCAAACTGGTGCAAATTCGCATCCATTGCCAGACGGTGCGCGGCGATGGTCGTCAGCGGCGAGAGCCCTGGCAGGTGGAAGTAGGACGGAGGGCAGCCGTTTGTCCAGCCTGCGACGAACGACGACGGCGCAATGGCCGCGGCCAGCGTCGGCAGCGGGCGCTTGGAGGATGCTGTGGACACAGCGGCGACGAAGCTGCCGCCATTGCGGTCGAGCGGGTTGAGGATGAACGCGAGACTGGTCATCGATCTATGCTGGCGGCACGGGGTTCTTAGTGATGGTGGCGACTGGTACGTGCGGGATCGCAGATTCAATAATGACAGTGAGAGAATGAAGTGAGGTGAGCCCACTTGCGCGCGAGGTGTTCAGTTCAATCGCGCACTTGTTTGGGTGGCTTGTTTGCTCCGCAACCAGCGCAAGGTTGCACGTTGGCTCACAATCAGCAAATGGCTTGACACACACGCGCCGACGAACACAGGCGAGCGGCCAATGAGATCTCGGCTTTGCGTCCACGCACAAACGAAGATGGGACCTGCCGGCGGTTGCTCTTCCGCTGCTGCGCTTACTTGCCTGTCTGTCTGTTAATACTCGCTCACTCGCTCGCCGCACGCACGCTCGTCTCGTTGGGTCGAGCCACAGCCACAGGCCGCAAGCGCAAGCAAGTCGCGGCCATTATTCTCACAAGAACATGCGCTGGGGCATGCGCATTTGTTTGTGAGTGAGTGTGTGTGCCGCCGATGCGATGGCCACATGCAAACACATTGGCCCGTTTGGCTCTTGCCGAAAAATGGATCCCGCCAATCAGCGCGCAGGAAACCACTTTGCTGGCAATTCTGGTGATGACAAGAGCCCTACCCCCAGAAAAACAGCATGCAACACCAGAAAAAAAAGCTGAGAAAGTCAACACAGGTGGCGACTTAGGGAGAGCTGCTCGTGTGCGATCTTGTGGGTTGTAAATGGGACGCGTAAAGTCGACAGCTGCAACGTTTGGCTTTGCTTTCACCAGAGTAATGCTCATGCTCATGCTCATGCTGCTAACGAGGTTTCAAACCTTTGGCTTCTCTCTGGAGAAGAGCGAGAGAGCTCCTCCCACTACTGGTCTTCCCATCGCAGCTTTGGGTTCTCATTCTTTCTCCGGTTGCTTTTGCTTCAGGATGAATTGAATGAGAGAAACAAGCGACCGCCCTTGTGGCCGGAACGATAGCAGCTCTGGCTTCCGCCTCCAAGAGATTCTTCGGTCGCCTATTTGCCGCGTAATGCGATTCTCGCGATCCCATTGGTGGATGGCGCGGTCGACGCTGGGCTCACGCTGGCGGTCGCGTCCGATGACTGGTGTGGGTGGAGGGAGCCACCGGTACGCGGACGAACGCAGAGGCTGTCCCCAGGATGGCATGACGAGTCTTTTCGGTTGGATCTGAAATTGGCTGCGTTGAGCAGCTATGAGTGGCTGGTTGGTTACGCCTCCTGGGCATTGAGCACGGCGTGCCCTCATTTAGGTTCTAAGGTTACCCGCACAGAGCACACGGCTCAATGTGCGCAACGATACATCCTCGGGCGTAAACAAAGCAAGCATCGCAGGATGCTGACGGGGGCAGTAGTGGCCTGTGAAAGCTGGAGGAAAGGACAAATGGATCCCAACTGAGCATTTATTTATTGACGGCATGTGGCGGTGCATGCCAATGCTGTGGGCGGGTCTCTCTTCGCCAATTTGGAGCCCTCTTGGTTGAGATCTGCTAAGTCGACGCAAATCGGTCTGTCAGATGGTTGAACTTGTCAGCATTTGCGTGTTGCGTGTTCAGAAACCCTCGATACTGCATATCTTGTCAGTGTATAATCTTTCAGAGCTCACACCTTCGAATCCCAGCGAAATGCTTCGCTTGAAGAAACAAGCCTCCGAGTTCTGAAATGCTCTTGGGTAGGAGCCACACTTGCCGACCACCAAGGCGAGTGGCCAACAATTTTTCTGAGCCAAAGCACTTCGCGGCTCTGCACAACCTGAGCACTTCGATCCTTTTGTAGTTTGTTCCTCGCACACAATGACCCTTGCCTTGGCCTATTGTTGTTGTTGGTATCCGTTAGTACTGAGAAAACTGTGCAAAATTTCATCCATCCATCCGGTCACAGGCTCGACTACCAAATTACCTTCGTTCATCGCTTTCAACAGTTGTGTTGGCTTCAGGATCTCATATTCGCTTAAATACCACACTCCCATCCGTCCGTCCGTCGGAGCTTTTCGGTGGGGTGTGCGCTCGCAAAACCATCAACTCTGTAGACTCATAGCAGCAAAACACAACAAAAGTGGATGAGGCTCATCCATCTGTGTGTCGCTCCGTCTACCTCTCTCTCTCTCTCGTAATATGCCACATATCTATGAAGGAAAAGGAAACATGCACGTAAAAGTATCTACTATACAAAAAAATGAAACCCACGTACCACCAACCCAAGAGGAGCACGAGAGCCAGCGATCGTTCAGCTCAGCTTAGTGCGATCACAGGAGCTTAGTACGATCACAGGATCTCAATCACGTCGTCATCGTCGTCGTCATCGTCGTCCTCTTGTCCAGCGCCATTCTGGGTTGTGGTAAGTGCAGCGTGAGTGGTCGTGGTGGTAGAAGCATCGCCCTCGTCGTCGGAATCCAAGAGGTCGATCATGTCGCTACTCGTATCCGCTGATGGTTGCTCACTGTCTCCGCCGCGACTCGCGTCTGTGTGAGTCGAGTCTGGCGATGAAGCTGAAGCAGCAGTAGTAGGATCGTTCGTCCCACTTGCAGCAGCAGCACTATTCTGAGACTTCGCTGCAGTTGTCCCCAAGTTGCCACCCGGGGGAGGCAGTCCCTTCGCCTTGGCGATTTCATTCCGGAGCCACGCTTCGTCTCGGAGGTCCACGTCCTTCGGCAACTTCGACACCCGTAGGAACTTGAACGTCTCTTCGGGGCTCATCGCACTCACAACGTCAGTCGTCTGAGCGTTTACCTCGATCGCGATTTTGGCGCCGCAGCTCTCAGCGCTGCGCTTCAGCTCCTGGCATCCGGTCATGCCACGACGCAGCACCAGCAGGCAGCGGTCTTTGAGCTTGAACGCCTGGCGCTCTTGACGACGCTTCTCCTCGAGGCGCCTCTGGATCTCGAGCTTCTGCTGGATACTGTTCTCTCTTAACTGACGCTCGCGCTCGCGACTCGCAGCCTGCTGCTGCTGGTAGATCGCCACGAGATGCGGAGGCAGCTGACGACCATCGAGCAGGACACTCGGTGCTCCAGCAGCACCAGCACCAGCGACCGCACCTTGAAACCTGTTACCTGGATCCACCGCCATCACCGCAGAGCTGACACCAGGGATGTAAGCGCCATTCCCTGGGACTGGGAATGGTCGTGGGAAGCTGACCATGTTTCCGTTGACCATTTGGTGGAACATCTGACCATTGACGTCAACAGCGCCACCAAGAAACCCTGGTGGCATCACTTGTGGAGGCGGCGCGGGCGCAGCGCCGGCAGTCAACGTCGCCCGCTTACAGTACACGCAGTCGATCGATCTTGGCACTGGTACTTTCGTCGTCGCCTCCGGGTACACTTCGTTGTTCACTCGGCAGTGCTGACATTGCACGACGAGCACGCCCTCTCGGCTGATCAAGTGGCTCCCGCTCGCGCGCAACCTTCGGATCGCCTTGAGGTACACGTGGCTCTCCATGATCTCCTGCTGCTCCGTGGGCGAGCACTGCTGATCCAGATCTTCTTCGAACATCGTCTCCTGCTCAAACCAGTCGACGATCCAGTCACTTTCAGGCGCCAGAGCCGAAGACGTATCCGTATCCGGCGATGAAGAAGCTGCTGAAGTCGCACTATCTCCGATGTTGAGGTTGCTGAATTTTGCCAGCACGCGCTGCAGCACGGTGTCTTCCTCTGGCGACGGACGCACTTGCAGCGGACTCTCCTCAGTGGTGGTGGTGGCGTCGTCACCCAAACTACCGAAGGCATCAGCCAGCGACGATGACTTCTGTTGCTGTCGTCGGTCCTGGAGCTTGAGCGACTCCTCAAACTCCTCCAGGTTGAAATAGTTCTGCAGGTCCGTGCTCTTGAACTTGCGCTCCATGGTCTTCTCGTCGACGATGCGCTTCGCGACGCCTTCTTTGCGGATCTGCAGGTCGTACACTTTCTTCTCCATCGTGCCACTAGTCACAAAGCGGTAGACGTACACGTGCTTCGTTTGCCCGAAGCGGTAGGACCGACACATGGACTGCGAGTCGTTGCACGGGTTCCAACACACGTCAAAGATGATGATGCGGTTGCCCGCGCACAGGTTGATACCTTCGCCGCCTGCTTTCGTCGAGATCATAATGATGTCCACGTCTTCCTCGAGGTCGTTGAACTGCGAGATCATGCGGAATCGCTCTTGCTGCGGCGTGCTACCGTCGATGCGCAAATAGGTCAGCCGCTTCGAGTGGCGACGCTGGCCTCGGTTCGCCTGCGCGATCATCTTCTCAATCGTGTTCAGCGTCGGAATGCTCTGCGAAAACAGGATCACACGGTCACCGATCTCCTGACACTCCGCGAGGATCTGCATCAAGATCATCATCTTGCCACTCGCCTTCAGGTGGCTTCGTTCGTACGTGCGCATGAACGCTTCCGCAAACTTGAGTCGATGCTGAGGACCAGCCAGCGCTGCTGGTGTCTTTGCTCCAGATCCATTCCCATGTGTCGGTGCTGCGAGGGCTTCGAGAATGTCCACGTCACTGTCGTCCGATCCAACACTTGGTTGGTTTTGCAATGCTGAAGCTGCGTTGTTGCTGGCTCGAGGCACCATGGGCAAATCCAACAAACCAAAGTCGCCGTCAATGTCTTCACCATGCAACTGGAAGCGACGGTTCTTGTTGAACTTGTCGGGGTTCTTGCGCATCTCCTCTTCAAGCTGGTGGTAGGACTCGCAGAGCACGTCAGGGTGGTTAGAGATCGCGAGCGAGATGTGGTATCCGCCCAAAACGTCGACTTTGCCGCCAATTCCTTCCATCAGCTCGCCTCGCTTTGGAACTCCCTGCTCGAGGAACGCGCGATATAGCTGCGCCTGAGGCTCACTGAGCTTGCAGAGCAGCACCCACTCTTTTTTCGGCGGCAGCTGCTTGAATAGGTACTGCTGGTCGCGACGCAGCACGAGCGGCTTGAGCTCTCGCGTGAGCACGTACGCGCGTTGCCTCGCGAGTCGCAGATCCGCTTCGCTGCTGTCGATACACTGTCCATTCTCGATCGGGTCGACAAACCGGTTCTTGAACTCTTCCAGGGTACCCAGATAGTCTGGACGCGCAAAGTTCACCATCGTCCAGTACTCCTCGAGATGGTTCTGCAACGGATACCCTGTCAGGATGATGCGGCGCGACGTCTTCACGTGCGAGAGCGCTTTCACGAGCTTGGACTTGTGGTCGCGCACGCGATGGCCCTCATCGAGCACCATGAGGTCAGGACCGGGGCTCGCGAGACACTTGTACACTTCCTTGATCTGCTGCGTGTACTTGGCGTTGCCCGCCGCGATCTTCTCGTCGCCGCTGGACTGGAGCACCAAGATACGATACAGCTCGTAGCCCATGATGAGCAGCCCGCCGCGCTTATGCCACTGCTTGACGACGTGCACGCGGTCGGTCATTTTCTTCTCACGTGACGACTCCAGGGTCGTCAGCCCCATGCGGCGCGCCTCTTTCTTGCCGAGCCATTTCACGACCTCGGCTTCCCAGTTACGCACGCAAATCGTTGGTGCCAGGATGAGCACGTGCTTGTGACGAGGCACGAGCAAGTCATCCTTGTTCAAGCGCCGTTTTGCGAGAAAGGCCTGCACGACTGTGATCACCTGCAGCGTCTTGCCAAGCCCCATAAAGTCTGCGAGCACACAGCCAAAGCCGTTGGGCTCGACGGCGATGTGACTCCACAAGAAGCGCGCGCCAATGACCTGGTGCTTCTTGAGCTTGCCCGAGATGCTCTCGTGCACAAACACGGGCGCGTTCTCAGTCCCTTCCTCGCCAGTTGGGATCGTGCCGTCGGCTCGCACGTTCAGACACAACAGCGGCTCTTTCACTGGCGCATTCGAAGCAGCAGCCAGCGCAGGGTCGACCTCGATCACGTCCTCCAGCTGCTCAAAGTCGATGATGTGGCTTGCACGCTCGCGCTCCGCGTCGCGGGCCTTGCGAGTTGAGTCGTCGAGGTCCTCGTCGCCGCGGATGTCTGCGATCTTGCGGCGCCGGTTGCGGATGCGCTCGGCGCGTTCTGATCGGCCCTTGCGCTTCGTGCCACCACCACCACCACCGCCACCACTGGACCGCCTGCCTTTCTTCTTCTTTGTCCTCTCACCGCCATCGCTATCTGTTGACTGACGCTTGCTGCTCGTGAAGAAGCTCGCGATGCCCGCACCGGAGCTAGAAAAGCTGTGCGTCGCCTGGCGTCTGCTGGTGCTGGAGGCCGTCTCACCGTCTGCATTCTCAAAGTCATTGTCGCTGTCATTGTCGTCGTTGATCGTCCTCACCTCCATATCGGCCGTGCTGTCCATCGAGTCGTCGCTGTCCTCGTCATCTTCGTCATCGTCATCGTCATCGTCATCATCGTCGTCGTCTTCCTCCCCATCGTCATCGTCCTCTTCGCCGTCCCACTCGGCCTCGCCTTCGCTCTCGTCGTCCGCACTCGTCACGTCGTTCCCAGCCGCACCACCTCCACCACCACTCGTACCCGCAGCTTCAGTCGATCCGCTGTCGCTGTCACCCTCGTCGTCCACGCGATTGCTGCGTCTCGTTGTAAGCGACGCCATAGAATGTGAATGCGTAGGAATGTGCACTGTCTGCCTCTCGCGTGCTGTGTGTGCGGCGTCTATCTACCTGTCTATCTCTCTGAGTGCCTGCGTGTCTGCTGTCCGCGCATCCACCGAGCGCTATTGAGCGCTATCTCCGTCACCTGTTTGCCAGTTGCTTCTTCCTATTGCAAGCTGCTGCTGTTGTTTTTCGTTGTTTTGGGTTTTCCCGCCCAGAAAGAAAGGGGAACTTCCCGCCAATTATGAAGTTGAAGTGGACCACGTAACTATATAAATCCAGCCGAACATGCAGCTTTACCTCACTATTTTGCATATTAGCACTTTATACTAGGAATAATATTGAATATGAAGCTTGATCTGTTACCCATTTATTATGAATGATGCACGAGGTTCGTAGGCTGGAGACGGGCGATGACGAAGGTCCTTTTTATAGCGCAATCATGACTCACAAGAGTGACACCAGTGGTTTTGTGACAGAAGAATGGCCAGCACATTGCAAGCCACTCGAACCTGAGGCTGATTGCTTCCTTCCTTCCAGCAACACACAATAATAAACCAGTCCCTGCATCCTTCATTGCCATCAAAACCTCCCAGCCGCCAATGTGGATTCACTTTCGGTTGTCGATCCTGACAGTCTGTGAGTGTGTCAATCAAACTCCCAAGTTCACCTCCCTCGCGGTCAAGCGGCTGAGAAGAGAACTGAAGTAGTGAGTGACCAATCGATAATCCATGAGTCAGACTTCCAAGATACGCACGCCAGCTGGCTGTATTACTGTACTATATCGGCTACTCCATTCACAAATGAGATTATCATGTCGACCCGCGGAGTTCCTGCCTGCTATGATAACCATTCGCACTTGATAGAAGAACACAAAGCGGATCTCTTTTGTTTCTGTGGGCGAGAAGAGATCCAGAATAAGGTTTGCTTAGCGGCTGGCTTTCCATCGATTAAGTGAGCGAACATGGATATGTATCTGTGGTTGTGCTGGCTGGCGTTGAGATGAATGGTTTGGGGGAATGATTTGGAGGAAGAAACCTCAACTTGTATGAATTTCTATGGCAGATCCGAACAGACAAGCAACAAAAATCAAGCGCAATGGTGATGGAAAATCACACTTTTGTAAATGGAAAGTGGATGATTCGGGAATTTGTACTGAAGAAACTTGGAGGCGGAACGAACATGCGAGATGAACATGCGAGCAGTCAAAATTGTGACGTTTGCACCGTTTCGATGTACCCGATAGAATAATGGCATGAAGGTGTCTTTTGTAAACATAACCAAAAGATGGAAGCTCCGTGAAATCCTCCTCTTCCTCTGAGAGCCAAGTCCTCACAGAATTGAAAGGTCAAGCTTCGACTTTTGCTAATATATTCAAGATAGCAACCAATAACCGCAGCTAAGATTGACAGCTTGAACTGTATCGCAGAAATGACTGTAATTCGTCGTCGATTTGTTTCTAAATCTCCCCTATTCGTCACTGGCCGCTCTATACGCAGTCAAATCAGACTTCCAACCCCAGCCCTCCCTCTTGACCAATGATAAATCATTCGAAAAGTTTTATCACTGATTGCCACACTAGTCTAGGACGAGTACCTGAAAACATGCAGCACACATCATAATAGATCACGATTCAACAGAGCAACAAGTGCAATATTTCTCAAAACCAGGACAGAATCCCCAGTTTAAGGTTCGCATTCCCGGTCCTCAAGTTCCCTCCCGCTTGCTAATGGCCTGGCGGTGTGACTGACTGACTTGACAGCCGGGGTCCATACAAAGAAGAGCTCCTCAACCCAAAGGCCCACGCTGGCAGGCGAGCATGTGGTTGTCTGTCGTCTCCTGCGTGCATGGGCGGCGTTTCTGTATTTTTGTGTCGGAGGTAGCAGCGCAGGTGTCGGCACCTCACTCGCACTCGTGTCTTCCTTCATAATCCCATTCTACCTCCAGCAGACAGGTCCCACCTCACAGCACAAGCAGCAGCTCCAAGCTCCCAAGTACTCCAGCTCCAACAGCACCAGCACCAGCAGATAAATAAAGTATGAAGAGCTCCTGTCTCGCAGTACTCGTCGCCGCCATGGCGACCGCGCTTTTCAGCGGCGTCCACGCAGCGGAGTGCACGACCGCACAGGTATCGACGGCGGACGCGATCATCTCGACCAACAAGGCGCTCTTCCAGTCCTGTCTGACCGACCTCAAGAGCGCGAGCGGCGCAGCCGCCACCAGCTTCATCAGCGTGTCGTACGTGAACGCGGACGCGGCCGAGGGCATCTGCGCGTCCGACAACTGCGTCAAGTCACTGATCGCCGCGATGGAGAACTTCCCCGACTGCTGCTCGGCCGTGGGCTCCAGCGGCGTCGCGGCTGTGACCAACCTGCCGCGCCTGGCAGACGACATCCTGCACCAGTGCGACCTGATAGACGAGAAGCTGCTCGCTGTCGAGCTCGAGAAGGAGATCGAGAAGCTCCCGGACCTCAAGGTGAACATCAAGGGCACCTCGAACAGCACGGCCACCGGCAGCGGCAGCGGCAGCGGCGCCGTGAACGCCACGGTGGGCGACGCCCCCGTGGACGTGATCATCGACGTGAAGAAGCGCGAGCTCATGAAGGACGGCAAGGCGGTTGGCAACAACACCGCGGAGATCGAGCCGCAGTCCTCCGGCGTCGACGGCGGCGCGCTCGTGCGCACATCAAAGGCAGTGCTCGCACTCGCAGTCGTCGTGGTCATGTCGGTGCTTGTGTAACAGGAAAACCCACCTTTCGATTATAAAAGAAGCTATTAGTTATACGAATAAGAAAAGGAAAGTAAACGATTTTGGAACAAAAGGGTGAAAAGGTGCTGATGTTCTACATACACAGTTAGCTGGTGGCGATCCCTAGGGTACTTACTTACACACGTGAATGCGCTTGAACTGCTCTGCTCGCTCAGCTTGGCTTGCCTTGCTTGACTTGGTTCCTACAGCACAAACTCATACAAAACGGTTTCTTTGTCTCGCTCGTTCTCCGCCTTCGTCGTCGTCGTCGCACTCGGAGCGCCAGTATCAGCCTCACCTGAGCCACCCGATGCGCTCGTCTCGATCTGTTTTCCAGATTGCTCTGGTGACGAATTCGTTGGTGGGTCCTCACTGCTCTCGCCGTTCGAGCTTGAGCTTTGCTTGACTGGATTCTCTGTTTGTGACGAAGACGCCTCGTTCTCGTTCTTCTCAGAACTCTTCGTCTCTTCTTCTGGACTCGAGATCGATGCGCTGGCTTGCATTTTCTCCTCCAGCTCGTCCATTTCTCCGCCACCGCTGCTGTTAGCTGTTGTTTCGCCACTCCGGTTGCTTGGTTGATCCATCACAACATCCTGCTGCTGCCCACCATCATTAATCCGCGCACTTTGCTGCTGCCACGTCTGCCCGCTCTTCACGAGGAACTCGTGACTCAATGCGAGTGCTTGCATGTTGCGTTCTCGCGTGATTGCGATGTGCTGGTAGTAATCGTGGAGCTGCTGCTGCTGGATGTGCCGTTGGAGTTCCAGAGCGTCCACGCGCGCCTGGATGACGCGTGGATCCATGATACCGCCCTGCAGATTATTCGCTGCTACTGCTTCATCGCTGGTCTCCATCATGTGCATGCTGGACGCGAGCATCGCCTGCTGGTAGTAATATTGTTGAAGCTGCTGCGCGTGATGATAATGGATATATGCTTCCTGCGCGGCTGCATCATCGTCTGCTACTGATGTTAATGATGCTGGTGTTGCTACTAAAGCGGCAGTCGGAGTCAATGGGTTCATCCCAGCGGCTGTCGCCGCCTGCATCACCTCTTCCTGTAAAGACCGCTGACTCATGCCACCACCAAACATTTGCTGTCGCTGAAGCTCGAGCTGCTGTTTCTGCTGCACACGTAGCCGGAAAATCGCAGCGAGTTTCTCGCGCGTAGCACTCGCGTTCTGGTTTATCTGCATGGTCATGAGAGGAGCAGCAGGCGGAGATGGTTGCTGCTTGGATTTCGCTTTCGCTTTCCCAGATTTCTCTTTTTTACCACCACCTCGCTTCTTGGTAGTAGAAGTTGCGGCTGAATTGCCCGTATTCACTTTTTGATCCAGACTCTTGGCTTGCTTCACAGGAACAACAGCAACAACCGCAGCAGATTGTGATGAGGCATCGCTCTCACTGGCTTCTTCGTCTCCTGCGTCTGCCTCCTTCGTAGTGTTTGATGCCGCACGTTTCCGGAGCGAGATCTTTGACTCGCTGGTGGTCTTCGTCTTGTTCTTCTTGTTGTTTTTCGCTTTGCGGGTGGACTTGGCGATGTCGCTCTCGCTGTCACTAGAAGCCTGGGTTTCTTCTTCCTCCTCTTCTTCTTCGTCCTCTGAAGTCGACGAAATCTGTGGCTCATCTTCACAGCGAATGTCCATGTCGAGTTCCATGTCAACGTTCTCTCGTCGATTGCGTCTCGACTTGCGCTCGCTCGCTTCGTCCGTCGTCGCAATGATCACGCGAACTGGTTGAACTTTGTCTGCTTGTGGTTGTGACGCTTTTTGCTTTTTCTGTTGGGGTTTCTTCTTTGGCACCTCGGCTTTTACGACTGGTGGTGACTCGGATTTCACTTTTACAGCAGCAGTGGAAGCTACAGCCCCGCTGCGCTTTGCTCTTTTCTTGGGCGCCAAAGCGTGATTCCCATCACTTTCGTGCTCGTCACCTTTTGGTTCCCCTTCGTCTTCTCTGTCGCTCTGAGCGTCAGTATGACTTCGGCGCTTTCTTGCAAACACGGGCGATGGACTTCGTACAGACGACCCACTCTTCTTCTTACTCCTGGCGACTAGCGAAGCCTGCGCTTCAATCTGGCGTTTCAACGCTCTTTGCTTCTCAGGCTGCTGAACGCCAGGCTCTTTCTTCACCGCATTCTCCAAAGCGAAAAGCGACGTTTTTCCATCCCAGCTGCCTGCATTCTTTCGGGCCTCACCTTGGAAACAAAATGAGTCGACATCGTCGGGCATGTCGTCACGTTAGCACACTCAGAATCCACACTGTTACAAGTCCAGCAAGCTACTAGTGACCGATCGATCGAATGCTAGTTGCATACCTGTGTGGCTCCCATGCGCAGCGAGGAACTTGACCGAGATCCACGCGTCATAGCGTGCATTCCAGCCGACGTAGTGCACGAAAACCTCTTTCTTCTTCACATTCAGATCAACGATCTTCGCCTCGCACCAGCGTTCCTGTGTGTCGCGCGCATCTACCAGCAGACCCAGTCCGACAAACTCGTTCTTTTTGTCTTTCTGGTCGTTAATAGCTGCGATCATGGTTTTGCTACTCTTGTCGTCTTTCGCCTTTGCGGACTCCTTCGAGCTCGTCTTATCAGCATCCGACTGTTGCTCGTGTTGCTTCTGAGCTGCAGCTACGGACCTGCTCACTCTGGGCGATACTTTCTTCTTTGCCGTCGGCGTAGACGCAGGCTCGCTGTTGCTCTCTGATGTATTTCGCTGGGAGCGCAGCAATGGCCGCCGCCGAGGACTCGTGCTTTCTGAAGAGCTCTCCTCGATAGGGCTTGGTAGCTGCTCGCTGCCACAGTGTCCGCTTCTAGTGCTGTTGCTACCGCTTTTCCACGCACCACCAGTAGCAGTAGCAGTACCATTCGAGCTACTGGGCGGTATCGTCGAGCGGAGAAATCTTCGTGTCACGTACATTCTTGCTGGCGTTAGCTTCACTTCTCCACCTTCATTTAGAAGCACAACACAAGGTGGTCACATTAGCCAAAGTCTATCATCATCATCATCATCATCATCACCTTCACCACCACCACCCACACATACACACATGCGCATTATTCTCTCGCCGTCACATAACCGCCCTATAAAAAGACCCCCGCAGCGCCATAATTATCGCAGATGTGCACATGCATCATCATCAGTCGCTCTTCACGCACCTCGTCACCCCTCGCTCTCGAGATTTCCAAACAGAGAGACTGCCGGTTCTCGCACCCAATGCTACTTGTCGCTTGCTCTTGCTCTTTTTCTTCTTCCCGTTGCACCTGCTGTCGAATCTAACTGTCTGTGTAGCTGGCTGGCCGGCGTCTTCGTCCGCGTCTGCTGCTGCTGCTCTGCGCCGCTGGACTTGGTGCGGAATGAGAGGAGCCTGAAGGGGCGCGATGCGATCCAGAGGAGCTCTTGGGCTTCGTTGATGTTGCTGACAGGAACGAGAAGCGTAGGGGCTACTATTTGGGATGGCTTCAGTACACTTGTTTCCTTCGAAATCGAAGGAAACAGCATTCTCACAACTTTAGTGCAACATGCGTGAAAGATCGTTCGTTTACATTCGCGCAACCTTTCTAAATGTAGCCATCTTTTGAATCTGGCCATTGACAGAGAGCATCATCGGTGGATCTTGTGAATGGATAACCAGAATGGACCATTCATTCATTCTTTGGCACGCATCGTGAAACGAAATGTGTAGTTGACTGAATTTACTTGTGTTGACTTGTGTATGGATGTGTGTTGGTGGTGGTGATACGTAAGCGCCTGTGCTATGCTGTGCGCATTCTCTTCCGAGTGTTGTAGCGAGAAGAAAAAGATCGCTCGCTCCTGACTTGGTACAGCTCCTCTTTCACTCAACCTTGTCAAATAAAAGACGGCGTGTCGCGTAGTGGTGGTAGTAATTCGCATGCACGATAGCTTTACTCGGTTGCGCCGTACGATGAGCTTCGGAACTTGCCGCCTTCTTCCATGTCGGAGCCGCGCTGGTCCTTGCGATGATGATGCACTTGCTGCGGGGCCGAGAAGATCGTGACCACAGGACTTCGGCCGCTCATGGTAGGCGTCGTCGCGCTCATGAACGACGCGCGGAACTCCACGTCTTCCTCCATCTCCTGCTCGTCGAGCACGTTGCCTTCCGACTGCTTCACGGCACGGAGCGCCATTTCGGTCCAGTCGATGCGCAGCAGAGCGTACGCCATCAGCACGAACTTGGTGCCTTCGCCCAGTACGCTTCCCCACCAGAGACCCTGGAGCCCTCCGTCCCAGACAACACCGAGAAGGTACGACGACGGGAGCAGCACCAGCCACGAGCCCGTGCACGTGATGCGCACCAGAGTGGACGCCAGCGACATCGCCTCGACCACAGCCGCCAAAATGATGTGCAGACCCGACACGAACACCGCGAGACAGAACACTGGGAGCGTGTGGTTGATAATCGCTGCGACCTCCAGGTCCGGCGTGAACACGGAGATGATCCAGTGACGGAAGACGAACACGAACAACGCTGACAGCGCCGCGGCGATGCCTCCGAGCACAAAGCCCACACGCAGCGTCTGCTGCGCGAGCGCTGGTTCGTTTGCGCCGAGAAAGTTCGCCGCGCGCACTTGCGTTGGCAGTCCAAAGCCCCAGTAGATGGCGAAGACAAGCCCCCAGAGGTTGAACATGACGCTGTTCGCCGCCAGGTTCATCGCGCCCATGCTGCCCGCGAGCGACGACACGACGTTGTACACCCACTCGTCCAGCGCCAGGTTGAGCGTCATGCCGAGCGAGAGCGAGATGAAGTACTTGACGCGCTCCCACTGCAGGCACTCCTCGACCTTGAAGCCGTACCAGGTCTTCTTGTGGTACCCTTTGTACCAGAACGCGTACACATACAGCGCCACGGGCTGGAAGATCGATGCGACACACTGCGCGATCGGCGAGCCGATGAAATGCAACGCCGGGATCGGACCGAAGCCGTAGATGAACACGTAGTTGCTCACGAGGCACACGCCGACGCTCAGGATGCTGATGATCGTCGCTGGGGTCACGATCTCCTGCGCCTGCAGGTACTGGCGCAGCGCGCAGTACACGGCCTGCGGGAGCACCGTGGGTACGAGATACCGCGCGTAGGTGTCGGCCAAGTGCAGCACTTCGAGGTCGTCGGTGATGAACGACAGCAGGTGGTCGACGTAGAAGAACGAGATCATGACGGGGATCGAGAAGAGCGTGAGGAAGATCAGTCCGAGCTGCAGCCAAATGCCGACGAGCTCGAAGTTCTTCGCGCCGTACGCCTGGCCGCACATCGTGCAGAGCGAGACCGCAAAGCCGAAGATCAGGATCTGCACGCCGTTCGTCCAGATCATCGCCAGCGCACTCGCGGCGAGCGCGTCCGAGCCCAAATGGCCGAGAAACGCCGCGCTGATCGACGACAGCGAGATGCGGCAGAACGTCGCGAGACTCACTTTCCAGCCCATGTTCCAGATCGAGCAGGCTTCTTCGTAGTTGCTCGGCCCGCGCTTCGCCATCGACAGACTGCGCGTCTTGTCCAGCAGCTTGGTGCGGTCGCTCGAGTCTTCATCGTTGGCGTCATTGGCAGCGTCGTTGAACGGCGGTAGTTTCGTGGAGAGCGTCGGCTTGAGCTTGGGCTTGCCCGTGGATGACGGCGGCTGCGGTGTGGAGGAGCTATTGGAGTTGCTCTGCGCCATTGCTGCTTCTGGTGGCGGTTGGCGTAATGAGCGCCGCGTTCGTTCGCTCTTCGTCTGCGGTCTGGGATCTGTCTGTTTCTTAGTGCACTTTCCGAAGAGCCAGGTGGCCAAGCGAATGATCCATTGGTCGATGTACGGAATTACGAATCTAGCCACAGGCGTGTCAGTTTAGCCAAATAAATTACGAATCTAGACGATTGCTGCTGCACATTCAAGCCGCAGCGTTCTCAACTTCATGCGACATGTGGAGGTGCCTGTCAAAGAGTGATGGTCAGGTGACTGACGCGCGTCAAATGATTGGCTGAAAAAGCGCGCGAAACATGGATCCACGAGAAGGAGGGTACACTTGTTGAGTCAAGGAAGGTCGTTGACGAAGCGCAACCTTCCTTGGAGAAACTTGTTCTTGAGGTTCGCGCGCTTGTCGACTTTGGTGGAAGAAAACCCTCAAGATCCCTCTTCTTCTTCCGGTGTTCTCACGAGAGAAACAAACGCAAGTTTCCATCGCTGAGAAGTGTCCTGCAATCCAATCTTTGCTCTCCATGCCTCACTTGATCTCCATTGCGATCTTTGCGACCTGAGAAGCGCATGGCGGATTGGCTCGCATTGCTGGCATCTGGGAATGCTATTATCCAAGCTTCTCTAATCAAAAGTTGTGTCACCATTATTACGGCCTGGTGTTAATTGGACTGCTGACCTGCTCTCCTGTGTCATTCACATTCTCCTTGGAATCCGCTTCCTCTACTTTTTTCTATTCACTGTAGCAGATGTACCGCCGTTGGCAGCGGCTCACGCCGCTTTGCGGGTACACCTGGTCATCTGCGCGCGAGCACTCATAAGCGTTGTTGAGTCCGCCGCCTCGCCCTGCTTCCAGGATGCCCGCGTGGTGGCCCTCGGGCTCGCTGAGCCCTGTGTCGTCGATGTACGCAAAAATCTCCCATCCTTTCCTGACCACGCTCACTTCGTTGCCTTCCCATGCTGCTTTCGCGTTGCCGCTGATCGTGTACCTGTTGAACTTCTCGGGCACGAAGCTGACGTTCGCCGAGTCGGGGAAGTACCAGAACTCGCTGCGCTCGCCGCCATTCGTGCCGAGCACGTCGCAGTCCAACAGCACGTACGCGTCCTTAATGTCGGTGCAGCGCTTGCGCACATGGCTGACCAGGTCGGCGTACAGTCGGATCTTCTCGCCCACTGGCACGATGCACTCGCTTCCAGGGGTTTGCGCTGGTAGTCGCTTGTTGAACAGCGTATCGCACGCTCTTGACTTGCAGATCGAGAGCAGCTGGGCGTCCGACGGCGGCGCGCGGATCAGGTCGAACGCCGAGCGGAAGCCCGCGTCGCGCGCGCAGTCCCGGCCGTTCGTCTCGCTGGAAAACGGTCGAAGTACCCCCGGTTGGCACTCGGGGTAGCTGGAGTCATCGACCGGAGGGATCGCCACGGTCGCTGTCACCAGGAGGAGCGTCATGGTGACGATCCCAGCGACAAGCGGAGCTCTCCATGCCATCGGAGCTATTCTATTCTGTGTGATTGATCGATTGACTTCACCTTGAGGGTGAATTGGAAAGTGACTGACAGATTGCTTGACTCGCGTGGCCACGTGGGTCTGTGGGTGGAGGACCATCAAGGAATCAGCTCACAAGCGAATCATCGGGAGGGAAACAAACGCTCATGCAAATCTATCCAGTCTGTCAATCAAATCCTCACTTTGCAAACTGATTTGCTATCATAAAATGATCTCTGGCGCGCCATCTGGGTACATTTTCTCATGGCCATGGCGAGCATGATCTGCCCGAATGGCCTCCATCTTCATCTGGTTACTGTTTGAAGGTGGCGCTTGCGTGTGGATGACTTGGAGCGTGTACTGCACGGACATCTTGGTTTGAATCTAATAAGCTTCCTGTGTGTACGGCGAGTCAAGGATACGTGGCGCCTTCTGGTGCTACAGTGGGAAGAATGGGTCAACCATGTAGAGCGGCACTTTCCCATCCACTCAGTCGTCTCGCACCACACATGCCACTTTACCAGCATCGAGCTTGCCTTCGCAGTACGACGTGCCGTAGAGAAACATCATCTCTTCGATCGCGTTCGCTTGCTCCGTGGCCCAAACAGGAAGCTCCTTGACCAGCGTGTTTTGGGCGTTGAAGTGGGAGAACACCGTGCCTTCGCCGACTTTCTCCGGGAGCTCTTTCAGAGGGTTGGCGCTCATCGTGAACGAGAAGAAGTAGAGATCTCCTGGGATCTCGGGGACGCTCTCGATCAAATTGCTGGGAAGCGAGAACTCGATGGCTTGGAGCGACAGCAGTGTCTCCGGGAACTCGGTCATGAGCGAGTGCTCAAAATAGACGGTCGCCATCGAGTGCCACTTCTCATGTAGATCTGCCGGCAACGACGTCAGGTTCGTGTGCGAGAGCTCAATGTCCATCAGCGAGGGTGGCAGCGGGTCGAGCATGCCCTCTGGGAGTCCGGACATGTTGGTCCTCGCTATCACCAGCACGATCATTTTCGTGTGCTTTGACGTTGAGATGCTGTTCTCTTTCGTCCACTCCACGATCGTCGTGTTGTGGAATTTAACACCCAGAAGGTTCGGGAAACTCTGGAGCGCATGCGGCACTTTGAGCTCGGGACAATGCGAAATCCCCAAGTAGATAAGAGTTTCCTTGTCGAGACGCGTCCATGAGCTTCCGTTCGAACTCGCAGTGCCTTCTCGATAGCAGTTGTACGTATACACGGAGCACGAGTAGTCCGTCGCGAACCAGGAACCTGTGACTTGACGACAATCGGACACGATTTCATGGGACCTCGTCACTGCTCGAACGTGGAGCACCAGCAAGCCGAGTCCCCACGCAAAGAAGAACAGGTGCACGACGTACTCTTTCCATCGAGAGGCGCGAGAAACTGGGACTGGGATGCCTAGGGTATCTGTAGCGGCGGCATCAGGCACTGGACCAGTCTTGGCAGATTGGACGTGAACTTGCCTGGCATAGGTTTGGTCGGTGGCTGTCTTTCCGGCGGATCAGCGTCGCTGCACTAGCCAGCGAGGTGTAAATCCCCAGGTGCGGAATCAGCTTGGAGAATAAATCCATGGTCGAGAGCGAGAACAGAAGCTGATTCTCCATCGCGAGTCTCGAAAACCAAAGTCCGTCGTAGAGCGACTCGATTAGGAAGAGGAACGTCTCGGGGATGGACGCTCGGTAGTAGGGCCAGAAGACAGCGAGCGGGATGAGCATGCTGAACCCAACATTTAGCAACATGTCGATAAGCAAGCAGATGACGCGCTCCTTACCTTGGTGATGCCGAAAAAAATGCTGGATCATCGGTGTCGACCAACAGTTCACAACCACAAACGTGACGTACAGATTGCTTAGCCGCGGCCTTGAAAGCAACTCACTCGAGCGTCGCGCTTGGAACGTTTGCGAAACGCTTTCAATCAGCTCGCGGACCGTGGACACAACTGAGAACCAGTCATTCTCGACTCCAAAGACACCGTGGTGACCGAACCGGAACACCCAGAGTCGATATAAAAGTCGAGATGGCAGCGTCAATTTCTTGAGTCAAGACGGCGTGAGAGCTGAAGCGAAACAAGTTGCGCCGAGACTTCGAGCGCTCCGCGTCTTGGATAGCCTGGCTCGGATGTCTCCAGTACTCGAGCTCCCGTCTGGAAGCGCCAGCTCTCGCTCGAAATGACGCCCACAGGATACAGAGAAACTGCCACCAGTGTGAAACACTAGGGAGACTGAATGCTACGCCTGCAAGTCGAAGGTACTGGTATCAATCGCCGGCTGTTAGCTTTGCAAAATACTCGAGATACGGATGCATGAGGAATCAATACACCCGGGCGAGTTGACTCAAGTACACACCGCATCTGCAGTGGACACTGACGATGGAGAACCATACGCAGAGGTACTTGGGGCCGCGGAGGCTGAACGCGCTCCCATTCTTCATTGTCTGCCCATGCTTGGCTGGAATGTGGTTCCGTTCTCCTTCAGTATCCGCTGCACCTTGGACGCCGTCGGACGAGCCCACATCTGTTGCAAACACTTGGCCGTCTACCGTCATGGTAGCTTCACTAGAAATGCTCCAGCTCTTGGCTGGCTGTGATCGACTGAAGAGAAACCAAACTGCTCCACCTATAGACAAAAGCAAACATGCACCTTAACGGCACTACCCTCTTCCCGGGTGTTTCAGCAGCTACATCCAGCCAGTCGCACTGACAGAGAACAAAACGGATGGACGCCCTGCTATAAAATGGTTGCGTGCACGCTGCATATCCATGTAACAACTTGTCATCAGCCGATGCGGTAATAACAACTTGCGAGTCGAGGGTAGTTGAGAAGTCAGTCAACAATCCGTTCGAACAGCAGTATTTTTTTCTGGCATATTTTGTTCACACAAAGTCAGATTTTGGATTCCTGACAATTCCAGACAACAACAAGTTCAAATAACATGCACCGCAGGGATCAGTACCCACAAATAGCGTCCGCTGGAACAATGATCTTCAAGAACAACACGGCGCCGCTCACAGTCTGCCTCTTCTCGGATGGTAGCGACCTCACAGCTCCGTGCGCTCGCGCACTAACGGGACGTAAGACACGCCCATGAGCTTGCGCTCCGTGAAGGTTGGACCGATTCGCTGGATCTCCAAAAGTACTTGCGACATGCCTTGCTCGCCGACAGGGACCACAAGACGACCTCCATCCGCGAGCTAATCGGCGAGCCAAAGAAAAATGATGAAAAACTTTATCCATGTAATGCCATGAGCGTGTGGCAATAAACCAAATCTACACTGCGTACCTGATTCATTAGCGATTGAGGTGGCTCAACAGCTGCAGCTCCAACGTGGATAAAGTGGAACGGCGCTTCGTTCGGCAGTCCTTCCCAGCCATCCGCACCTGTTGCAAGTGGTGCGCAAATTATCACAAAATCACAAGGTTAAGTCAGCGCTGCCAAATTCCCTTTTTCCATGGCATGGCAATAGCACTGACACCACATCGTACTTTGCACAGAGATCACACGCTTCTCGACCAGGTTCTTTGCCTCTTGTTCAATGTTCTTCTGCGCAAATGCGACGAGCTCAGGGATTCGCTCGATGCCAAACACGCGACCGTCGAGATCGTCCACCTGATACAGTATACACATGAAAAAAGGTATCAATACTAACTCTAGAAGCACAACGAGCATTTATTGTTCACGTACCATCCTTCCAAGACAAGCGGTTAGATAGCCAGACCCCGCGCCGACATCTAGAATGCGCGGATGCTCCACATTCTTGATCGCGACATCCGCGAGCTCCAGCGCAAACGCGTGCTATAAACATATTGTTCACGTTAACATAGCCCACATAATTCAACCGCATGTAACGATATGGATCTCTCTCTCTCTTACCATGTGCGGCGCGGAAATCGTTTGCTGGTGGCCGATGAGCTGTGGCGCGTCCTGGTACGCGGTCTCGGCGTCGACGTCCCCCATGTACTTGGCGCGGTCGGTCGCCTTCATCGCGTGGATCACGCGCTGTGACTGCACGATCCCCGCGCGCGCGAGGTTGTCCACGAGCCCTTCGTTCGAGAGCGCACTGCAGCGCCACGCCATGCCTCTTGACAATAAGAATACAGGAGCCGCCGCCTTGACGCCTGGAGTGAAGAGTGATAGCACTGCAAAACGGGTGGTATAGGTCGTGAGAGACGCGCATAAGCAGACGATCGCAAGCGCAAGGAGAGCAACACATGGGCTCATTATTAGACGCGTACGCGAGCGCATCAAGATGATGCCGTCGGAGGAGTGAGTTCGCTCACCTATGTTGAACCTTTTCGTTTCTGTGAAGTGTGCGCTTCAACTTGCCAACTGTGAGAGAAAGCAAAAGAGAAAAACGAAGAGAAAGGAAAAAAAGAAGCAAACTGTGATCCCCGAATGTAGGGTGGCCCACACTAAAATGGGTTGGATTTTGTTGACCACGTTGGTGGGGTGAACAGAAATAGATACAAATTCAGCATACAAACTACAAGTCAAATAAGGATATTATTTCGACGCGAGAAACGAGCGAGAACCAATTTCGACCTCCTCGGTTGTTCGCGTTCATTCTCTTCAGCACGTGCATCGTACGCACTTGTCTATCGATCGAACTAATGCGCGGAGGACTTGGGTCTGATCTCCTCCGGATGTACCAGTAAATTCCTTCGAGGTCCCAGCTGATTGTTATTGTCGTCCATCGCCTCCGCTACCACTGGACGAAGATCGAAACTCAAGCAGCACTACGCACAGCCCAACCTGTTTGCAGCGATCGTCCAGTTGCCGAATGGAAGTTCTGCTCTCTCTCCTTGTGAGCTCATGCTGAAAGATCTCCAGGTACATGCGCAGTACGTGGGCGAGCGCCACCGAAAGCGTCATGGAGTCGTGCAGCTAGTAGTAGATTCACGACATGATCGCTTGAGTGCTCTGGTCGATCTCGCTTTGTCGACCGCCAAGCACTTTCAGCTTTGCAGCTATGGTTTACACAACATCACCTACAAGATTAGTTAAACAGCAACCAAATTTCACCATACAGCCACAGCCTGCACACTTACCATTTGTTGCAACGAGCGCCATGACCTCCAGGAACGTCGCGAGCTCGAGCAGTAATTCCTCATCGCCTCGAAACCCGATTTGCTTAGTTTTCGCACTTTGCAGGTTCACGAGCGACTGCAGCACGAGCTCTGGGGTTGGCAGCAGCTGGCCTCCTTCGTCGTATCTGCAGATCCACACTGCTTGGATGAGCTCCATCGCGACACTTCATGAGAACTTCCGCTAGTCGGTGACCCTTTCCGAGCACCAGTCGACAATACAGATCGTATTCGCGACCATGTTGAAAATGTTCAGCGACCCGCCAAGGTCCTCTCGGATCCGCTCTGCGGCAGCTCCGCGACTCCAAGCGAGGTTCCGAAGTAGTTTGAGCAGCCAATGCTTCATCTCGTCGCTTGCAGTGTTGCTGCTACTAGAAGTATCTTCAGAGTCTTGAGTTGGTTGCAAGCCTTGCAAGTTGTCGAGAAGTTCCTGGACCTGAAAGCTCTCTCAGTCGCTTTTCTCCTGATCCAGCGTCTTTCCACTATCGGTCTCCGTCCGTCTCTGCTCGGATAGAGACGCAATCGAGTGCAAGATCGTCAAAGTTGCCAGGAAATATCGGATCGTTGTAGCTGACACCGATGAACCATCTTGTCGTTTGCCGCCGATAACTTTGTCGACTTGCTCGAGTACCACAGAGGCGATATCCACGTCCAGAAGCGACTTCTTCACGTTGTACTTGGTCAGCGTAAACAAGAAATGGGCTGCATGGGGTTCTGATGCAGCCGCTCTATTGACTTGCTACGACTCTTGGTCTTGCTGTAATAACTTCAGAAACTTGATCGGAAGCTGCTGGTTGCGCTTGTCCTGGCAGAATTGCAGTGCAGCCTTGTTCGTCCCACCGCAGTTGCTTAGAATGTAGTGGGTGACTTCGAATCCGTTCCGGAAGATCTCGAGGTCTTGCTCGCAGTGAACGATGGCATCGCGAACGATAGCGAGCGCGTTCGCCTTTAACAGCAGAGCTACGAAAGAATGTTGCTCTTGTTGCTGCTGTTGTTGTGAGCTTGGGCAGCCTTGCAAGCTTCGTATCAGAGCGATGAGGCTCTGCAGCGCCTCGAGTTGCACACATCGCGTCTTTGAGAAGCGATTCATCGCATCAAGTACCACTTGCAACGTCTCGTCTCGAAACAGAAACGTGTGGACATCCAGCACATCTCCATCTGGTTCGCCATCCACTAGCGCAGTGTCATCACTATCACCATGGTCCAAAGCACAAATTGACGCCAGCACCCAGCTCTGCAAGTCTGCGTCATTCAGGGACTCTCTTGCTACTCCCAGCAGTCCGCACTGATGGCTCAGCGTGAATTGCCTGCTCTCCAGTTCGTTTTCTGTTCTCTCCACGAGCTCATTTGCCTCTTTGAGTCTCTCGGTCGCTTGGATTTGTTCCTCCTGCGTTTTCTAGAACCGGTTCCGCCACGTGGTCGTGAGCGCTTCCTGCTCGTCTTCCAGCAACACCTGATATTTCTTGTGCTCGGACCGTTGAAACGCAAGCTCTTCCTTCGCGCTGTACAGGTTGTCGCTCCAGAGCAAATCCATCGCTTGGGTCTCGCGAAGCAGCGAGCTCTCCTCACACGCGCAGCTCTCAGCGTCCGCGAGGATCATCAACGACTGCTCCTTGAGCAAGCAAGCGTTATTGAATTCAAGTTGCGCGGCGTCGTTTGCTGCATACAATTCGACCTTGCAACTCTCCAGCTCAGCGAGTTTATCACGCCAGAGCTGCAGCACATAGCGGTCCAGCACCGCGTACGGCGCGACATCGAACGCGATGTGTCCTTGCTAGGTGTCCACCACGCACACATGAAACCGGTCCGATGAGTCTGTGTGACCCAACCATGTAGATCACTAACTGTTGTATTGACGACTTACATGGTCTGGGATGTTCAAGCGCGCGCCATAGTCGAGCAAGAACGTGACCGCAGCGATCTGGGAAACTTACACGCCACGTGCAATGGCGTAAGTCGCACTTTGTTCTGCGCGTTGATATCGAGCCTGAAATCGAGAAGCAGCTTTGCGAGAATCAGGAAGCCATGCTGCGCACAGATGTGCAGCGCGGTGCCCTCGGCGCTCGGGCAGTAGCGAGCCGCGTTGAAGTCCATTTTCAAGTGGTTCTCGGTCAAAATCTTCTTCATGGCCTTCACATTGTTCTGCAGCAAGTCGATCCAAAAATTCTGGAGCACGACAGCGACCTGTTGCGAGTTGAGCTTGTTGATAACAGCAGCAGAGCCATTGCGTCCATGTTCAGAAGAGTTCGGATCGGAATGCAACACCAGCGTCGCAACGATCGATACAGCGGCTGCGAAGAGCTCTGCCACGGTTGATCACGACCGGACTGGTGCTCTCGACTGCGCCTGCTGCTGCCTGGCGGTTAGCCATTCTTCCGATCACGCACTGGTCCTATGCTGAAAGTGAAAAACTGTCAGCCATTTGATGAGCTTCTTGAAATCCCAAGTTTGTCTCCGTCAACACGGTAAAAATAAGAGTTCGTCCAGCGAATCAACCCTCACACACATTTCCGATTCAAACCGTTTTTGAAATCTGTCCATTTGCTGCATTTACCTCATCATTCAAGACGGCGTAGGGCTAGCTGATGCTTACTGAAGGCTTACCGTTACCTTACTTCTTCAGCTGAGAGATCAGGAAGCCGGCCGCGAACGCCGCGACGAGCGTGCCGATGGTATACACCTGGCACTTTGGCGGCACGGGGCACCCGTGGTACACCGAGGTGTACCCGCACGCAGGCTTGATCGGGATCGACGACTGCAGCTTCTTGATGATCTTGACCGCCTTGCCCTTCTCCGGGACCTTGTGTCCACATTCGATGAACGCTTCTTCGATCGCCTGCACGGTCTTGAGCACGTGGTCGAGACGGCGCGTGCTCGGTCCCATGTGGCCGATGCGGAAGTATTCGGTCTTGATCTTCTTGTGCAGTCCACCGGCGAGCGATACACCGCGCTTTACCACCTTTGGCAGGAAATCGGTCGCGCCAACGCCTGGCGGGTATCGCACGCACGTCAGTGTGTGTGCGCCGCTGCCCTCGACAGTGACGAGCGAGCATCCGAGCGCCTTCATCGCTTCCTTGATCGCGTCCGCGATCATCTGGTGCTCCTTGAAGCGCTGCTCCATGCCGCCGTTCTCCAACAAGATGTCGAGACCCTTGTTCAGCGCGAACAGGTGGTTCACTGCAGGGGTCGCAAAGTAGCTTGGCATGCGGGCTTCGTAGTTCTTCATGATCGGCAGCCAGTTGCGCCAGTCGACGTAGTACTTGGCAGTCGATGTGCACTTCTCAAACGCCTGGAGAGCACGAGGACGGATCACCAAGAGGCTCAGACCAGCTGGCACACCCACGCACTTCTGCGAGCCGGTGAGCACAACGTCCAAGTCCCACTGCTTCATGCGGCACTCTTCGCCGCCCAACGCGCACACGCCGTCGACGACAACGATCGCGTCAGGTTGGTGCTTGCGGATCGCAGCGGCGAACTCCTTCACGTGCGCGAGCACACCGGTCGAAGTGTCGACATGGGTGATCGTGACAAGCTTGAACTTGGTGCCGCTGGTGAGCACCTTGCTCAGCTCAGCGACCGTCGGCTGGTGGCCGACCTCTGCGCGAAGGTGGGTCGTCTTCGCGCCGTAGCGCTCCAAGCAGTCCGCAAAGCTGTCGCCAAAGTAGCCTAGTAACCACACGCGGTGGACGAGCACGTTAGATATCGTGCGGTATGCCAGACACTCCATTGCATGCGTGTAGAGACAGCAAACGCACCGGTGTTGACGACGAGCACGTGGTCTCCGTGGTCGACCAAGTTGGCGCCGACCATGTCCCAGCCGAGCGTGCCGGAGCCCGCAACCACCAGTGGCTGACCATCTGGAGCCAAGAACACCTGCAAAGCCAAAAAATAACTTCATCTCGTCAGCAAACCCATGTGGCGCTTTGTTTGCTAGCTGCATCATCGCAACTCAGTCACAAGAGAGAAGCCAGAGGAGGCTCTTGTCGTCTGTGTCAAACTCGCACCTTGCGCATCTTCTCGAGCGCCTGGCCGAACACTTCGATCACGGTCTTGTCGACATGCGAGATACCTTCCGCCGAGAACTCCTTGAGCACGCGCTGCTCGAATTCAATCGGCCCCGGGTTCATGCACAGCACTTTCTTCGTCATCTGTTCAAGAAGTGCACGCAACAAGTCGTCAGTCACCAGTCATCTTGCAAGGCAACAGCGTCATCCACACATATATATAAGCGCGACTGCAACCACGTGACGTGACTGCATATATCTACAGTCGCTCGCAGCCAACAAGCGCGCACCTTTCTCTTCCTGTTGTTGGATGAAGCTGCTCGCTTATCTTCCGCCGTCGATCTTTCGTTTGTGTTGGTGTCACGTTGGATTTGTCCCCACGTCTGATTTTGCTTTTGCCGATGATCAGTTAATACAGGGAAGATTTGGGTTTGATACAAAATAGTAGCGGAGCAGTCGCAATTCAATTTGAAGGAAAAGGAAAATTGATTTAGGTTTCAATTTCCAATGTGTGGCTCGTGATTTTGGTACAAACATTAGAATTTGCGGAACAAATGCGCATTTCTGGTCCTAAAAGTAGAAATGTTAAAGCTGTCCACGATTCATTTGAAAGCCTTGAAAAAGGATCACCATCCCTCGTAAACAACTGGAGTCGCGATTCAAAAAAGAATTGAAAAAAAAGTAAAAAGTAACATTTTGCAAAAGTTTGACCTGAAGTTTGTAAGATCGAGGCAATTCATTTATGAATTGACTTTAAATGTGAATACGCAAACAGAGTGTCAGTCCTGCTTCAATTTAGAAATGCATGACACGCAAGGTGTAAGGAGGTCACGTACTTCAGCGAGTACGGACGGTCTGATCGCGCTCACACTTAAGCGAGGACAGGCGATACAACCGAAGGACCGAGCGAGATGAACGTTGGTCCGGCGAGGAAGCAAGAGGAGAGTGGTGTGGACTGGACGAGCATGCTGCGGCGAGTGCGTGGCGAGGACGGTGAGACGTGAGACGAAGGGAAAAGGAGTCGAGGTGGGGAGAAGCTTGGACGAGTAAG
>JAASFU010000187.1:0-37518 GCA_023333955.1 Globisporangium paroecandrum
AGATCAACATGCTGTGCCTGGGGAGAACCAGTTTCTGTCAATCGACGAAATCGGACAGCTGCTGCTTCCAAACTCGAGTTTTCCGGTCGACGACCTTCGCTTCAAGCAGTTTGCTCGTGAACAGCAGGTGAGAGGTGCTAGCGTATTTCTTGTTGCACGCTTTGTGACTCGTGTGTGTGAGATCTTCTTCACCTGTTCAACACAACTTGAAGCGGTCCCGCAAAATGTTCTCGCCCACGAGCTATTGGATACAAACGAGGAGCGACGTCACGCGTGATCCGAGAAATGCAGGGCTAACTGGTAAACGGAAGGAATGCATCTTCACTATGGACTTGCAGCAGGTGATTTGATTGTGTGTTTGTTGTTTCTGTATATATTTTCTCGCTTTCTCGTTTACACCTCATCGCCGACTCAGTATCGATATGCGTGAAGACACGCTCACCACTGTCGTCTATAGATAAAGCAGCAAGCGCTCCTCCTGTGTATCGTCGAACCTCCTGTGTCCTCCCTCACCCACAGCTGATCGATCTCCGATGCATTCGCTTTTCTTCTCAGTCGCAATCGCAATCGCAGCGCGCTCGCTCACTCGCTCTTTACTGCTGCTGCTGTTGCTGCTGCTTCTCCATGATGTCGGCGTAGCTCTCTTGCAGTCGGATCGACGAGCGCATGGTGTAGCGTAGGAACTTCTCGGCGCAGTTGTTGACGCACGAGAGCTCGGTGTCATCCATCTTCTTGCTGCGGAACGAGTGCACGCAGTCGCTGAAGCAGAGTTCCACCGTGCGGTTGAAGTACGCGATCGTCTGGGACACGCGCATCTCCTCCAGGTGCTCTTCCATCTTGCGCTCGAACTCGCGTTGCTGGAGGCTCATGCTGCTTGCTCTCTTGCTTGCTTGCTTTGTTGCTTTATGCGGCGCTTGCTCTGTCTGATTGATTGATTGGGTTTCACCACGTGTCCCGAATTTAGACGCCACGAATGGTACAGATTTGGTACACCGCCAACATTCCTGCTCATGCATCCCTTGTTTTGTGGCAGCTAAAAGTCGGGACGGCATCCTAAACGCGGGATCCTGATTCCTTTTTGCTTTTCCAGAGCCCCTTCGAAATATCAACAGCAGCGCAAAAGAAAGAAAGAAGCGATCCATCCAAGGAGAAGACGTCGAGAAGAGTTCTTCTCTCTCTCTCTCTCTCTGCGTGTGTCTGTGGAGCGAACGACGGATAGCTAGAGAGTAGCAGCATGAGCGCAGCGGCATGGACGAGCTGGCTGGACCGCCTGGAGAACGCGCGCAGCCAGGAGAACATGATCTCGGCGAAAGTGCGTGCCGGCAACGTCGCGGCGATCGGCACGAGCGTGTTCGCGCTGCAGCAGAGCGTCTCGCGGCTCAAGCGCGACTTTGAGCAGCTTCTGCGCTCAACAACGTCCAGTGTGTACGTGGGGAAAATACTGTTGCGATGTATGGTTGCTGTTGTGCTGTTGGCTTACTGTGGGGGATGCTAATGATGCATGATGTGTATGTGTAGGACAAAGCAAGAGCTGGATCGCCGTGAACGTCTGTTGAGACAGCTGGAGCTCGATTTGGTACGATATACAAGAGCTCAGGGGGATCGCTAGGCGCAAGGATATTTGCTGATCTCGAGTGTTTATGTTGTGGGTCGCTTTGCTTTGCCTTCCTGCAGAAATCAGATTTGGACGCGTACAACAAGCGCAATAGCCCCGCTGGAAGGTATGAATTGATGTGTCAATGAAGGAACAAGAGCGATTGGAGCAATTCACTGATCGAATATCTGCATTTGATGTATTAATTTATGCAGCCAAGCAGCCCGAGAACACCCAAAGAACCTGCTGAGCATGCAGAACCAGATCATGAAGGGTGCGTGAACCGATCCCATTCAAGTCCGTCTAAAGGTGATGAATGCCCAAGAGTGACAAGCTCACAAACCGATGGTCTTCTTCTGTTTGTCTTACGTGTTGAGCAGATCAAGACCAGCAGTTGGATTTAATTGGCCGCGGTGTGTCGAATCTGAAGAACTATAGTCTCACTGTGAAGGACGAGACGGAGCTCCACGTTCGCCTACTCAACGATATCGATGACGACGTCTCTCGAGCAACCAACGGCCTCGAGTCGGAAGGCGCGCGCGCTGCCAAGGTATGTAGAAGTACTCGCAGCAGCGGCTGTCATTGTCACGACTCGATTGGATCTATATTGAGTCTAATCCCAATTGTTTGTTGCATTTGCATCTGGTTTGTTCAGGTGGCGCGGCAAAGCAGCAACTTCAAGCTCTATATTATTATTATCGTGCTGTTTGCGATTTTGATCTTCCTGCTGGTCGCTGGCAGTTAGTCGGGTCAAGAATCGCCATTTACGGTGGGGCTCCCAGCGTGAACAACCACACACAACTAATAGTAGGGCAACGAACAAGTTCAACTTTCACAGTCGATGGTAAGTAAATACGCACCCAAGTACACTCCACTATCTGTTGCTTGTTTGTTTTGTTGATCTCTGCCTCATGCTGACTTGACGCTCTTGGAGTATCGCGCGACGGGCTTTGATCTCTTGGCGTTGGTTGGCGGCCGCTTTGCCTGGCTTTTCAGAGCGCCAGATGAGAAGACTGCGAAGAGAACACGAGCCTACAGATACAAGAAAGCGCAGCCATCGCGTACCAACGTTAGCTGACTTCAGGGCCAACCAAACCGCAAAGCTGACAATATGAATTGCTCACATTGTTCCAAAGCGCGATGCAATAAAGCGCGAGTCTCGCGGCTGGCAGCGCCATTAACTCCTGTGGCGCTGTGGCGAGTTGTCTGATCGGCAGGAAAATGTCACCGTAGAGCATCAGGCACGACACGAGCAGCATCAGCCTCACGAACTGTCACAAAGCAAATCAGTCGTAATGACAGCGTTCATATGAGTGCATAGCTCCACACGAACGTTGACACACTCGCTCGAATAAAAATCCACTCATCGCATGATGAAAGCAAATACGATACGTACCAGCGCAGTGTTGCGAAAGTAGAGCAGCGTGCCTGCTGCCGTGGCACCGAGACGCACTGCGACGGGCTTTTCATACTCGAGAGCGCAGCAAATGCCCAGCAGCGCATAGATGATCTGACGTGGCAGATGAACATGCGATTAGCAACGAATACGAACGATCAATAGCACAGGAGTAATCACAGCAAACAGCGCCGCCGTGTGGCTTACCAGCTGCACGTAGATGGCGATGTCCGTGCGCTTGGTGCGGCCGCGCTGGGCGGCAGGTCCCCAGAGCGTTTGGTGCAGACTCTCGTGCTGGAGCACGACCATCTTTGCTTGTCACGAAATAAATGGTTTTGCAGAAGCAAATTTGACTGTATTATTTGACCAGTCACCGTGTGTTAGTATCGGATCAAATAAAACCGTCAAATATGGGTTAAATTAGGTAGTCAATTTATTTACAAGCTGACTTACCGTAAATACTAAAATATACTCACCGCTTATTGCGGTATTTCTCAGCATGCATTCTGAAAAGAATGACCGTCACTTTCAGATTCAGACTTCGTTAAAACCGGCTCGAGAATGTCGGTCCACTTCAAGCCAAAAACTGAGAAAAAAATATCACCCTGCTCCTCCCTTTTCAAGATCCGCGTCATTCGCGAAAACGCTCCGGAAGCCACCAAGCACCAAAAGCAGCCACCAACTCCCAGCATCTCCACCACCAGTAGCAGCAGCATTACGATGGGGACATCCTGCGCCGCGCCGCCTTCCGACGCGTTCCACCACAGTGACGAGCTCCGCTCGCTCATCGCACCGCGCTTCCTGCACCCGAACGTCCCTCATGACCGCCCCGTGCCGACCAACGCCTGGTGGGGCAATCTGCTCGCATGGGACGGCCAGAAGGAGAGCGACGCGGTCTTCAGCTCGCCATACACGCACAAGGTAGCGCAGGGCCAGCCCGGCGCGATCGGCTGCGGCTTCTCCGTGAGCTACCTCGCGCAGTACCGCGTGGACGGACCGATGAACGATAACGGCGCGATCCGCTACTACTACTACCCGCCGACGATCAAGAACCTGCTCTTCTCGGCGCTTGAGCTGAGCGTCGCAAACGGCGCGACGGCTCCACCGTTTACTATCGACGCGTGGGATGATTTGGGCGTTGTGTTGACACTTGCGCTAGGGCTGACGAGCTTCATGCGCACGTACTTGGCCGTGGGCAACGCGTTCACGACGGTCCAGTACGAGGACCTGCACGTGCAGCTCTGCTCGGACCACGGGTGGCTGACGATCAACGGCCAGCCGCTGCGTGATGGACAGGAGTACTCGGGCCAGTCGTTCGTGGTGACGTTCAACAATGGACAGAAGTGGAACCTGTTCTTCTTCCCGAATGACGCGTCGGCATCGACAGTCATCCGCTTCCAGAACAACAAGCTCACGACGAGAGACAAGTTTGACGGGTTTGTACAGGCCGCGTACATCTCGAACAAGCCAGACGGCGACGCTACGGATACAAGCATCTTGCAGCTCTACCAGCGGTCCGCCGGTGTGTTTGCGAAAGGCGCGCGTGTGGTGCACGAGGATGGCAACGCCGAGTCGTTCAGCTTTGACTGGAAGCTCGTGACTGTCCCTTCCAAGGAACATGACAAGCCGCTCTTTTTGCACTTTGCGCTCGACCATCTGCGCCAGATGTTTGTCAGCTCGTCCTACACCTCACCAGTGACGCCCAAGCCAGAGCTGACGCTTCACGCGCACACGCGCGGCCCCATGCAGGCGTACACCACGGAAACGTCGTCGCCCAAGTGGGAGTTCCGCGTGCCGTCGACCATCAGCGCAGATGTGGAGAAGTACACTGCATTCTACCCACCGCAGGCGAGCTTGTCGCCGGACAGAGTGACGGCGCTCAACCTCTGCCAAGTGCTCAAAGACGAGATTTATGGGGATTGGGACCAAGCTTTGCCGCACGAAGGCAGCTACTACTTCAAGGGCAAGGCGCTGCAGAAGTTCGGCACGATGTGTCTGTTGGCAAAGAAGCTCGCGGAGACCACGAACCCGGAGATGCACGACGTCGCGCAGCACGGCGTTGCGCACTTGCAGACGATCCTCAAGGCTTTTGTAGAGAACAAGTCGGCGTACCCGTTGGTCTACGACACGGTCTACAAGGGAATCATCACCAGCGAGGCGTTCGTGAAGCGCGACATCAACGTGGACTTCGGCAACGCGGTCTACAACGACCACCACTACCACTACGGGTACGTGATCACGGCTGCGGCGATGGTGCTGCACTTGGGAGGCGACGCGTGGAAACACTCGGAGGACGCCGTGAAGCTGCGCATGTTCATCGACACTTTGGTGCGCGACGTGATCAACCCGTCGGATGGGAACGAGTTCTTCCCTCGCTTTCGTAACTTCGACTGGTTCCTCGGCCACTCGTACTCGCATGGCGTGACGCCCATGGCCGACGGCAAGGACGAGGAGTCGACGTCGGAGGAAGTGAATTTCTTCTACGGGGTGGCGCTCTACAGCCACATCACGCAGAACCACGCGATGGAGAAGCTCGCGAAGCTCATGCTCAAGGTCTACTCGCTCGCGGTCAACACGTACTTCCTCATCGCGGACGGGAACCAGATTCACCCCGAGGGGTTCCGCAAGAACAAGATCACGGGCATTTTCTTTGACAACAAGTGCGACTACACGACGTGGTTCAGCCCCAACAAGGAGTGCATTCACGGCATCCAGATGCTCCCAGTGTCGCCCATCACGCAGGCCGTGCGCTCGGCGCAGTTTGTGAAGGAGGAGTGGGACCAGGTGCTGAGCAAGCTGCCGTTCGTGCACGAGTGGCAGAAGCATGCCTCGGGCTGGACGTCGCTGCTCTTTGCCAACTACGCCGCGGTAGACAGTGACTTGGCGTGTCAGGTGCTCTCGCAATGCCCGATGGACGACGGGCTCAGTCGCGCCTGGGCGCTCTACATCGCGGCCACGCGCAAGCAGTAAGGTGATTGTTTGTGTGGACAAGAGCAACCTACCTCGGCTTGGTTGACTTTTCCATTGTGATTTTGGCTTTGCATGTATCTTTGGAACTGGTTTTCGCTCTAACAATTTGGAAGTAATCCATCAATGTGGCTTTACAAAACTGAGTCCTGGGTAATTCGCATTGTGACGCTTACGCCTGCGCGAGGGCATTGAGCAGCGACTGCGCAAAGTCGCTTGCTGGTCGCTGGGATTCTGAAGAAGAATCGGACGATCGGTCTCGAACCATTTTTAAGCTCCTGCGGTTCCGTAGTGATCCAGAAGTTAAACGTCAGATTAGATGGGCAAGGCCAGATTTTGCGTGAAATGGTAATAACTCTCAAGTCCGACCACTTGAGCGTACCTGATCAACTGCTGGAACGCTTCTTCCGAGACTGCACCGAAGAACTCGGGCATTTTGCCCATGATCGCGCCGACGACTTTCAGGGCGTTCATACAAACCTGCCAGGTAGAAATAAGGTATTGAAAGAAAACGGTGAGTTAGTGCGATAAACCAGTCGTAACGCAAAATACAATATATGAGTGTACCTGTTGGTTGGACGACGAGCTCTCCAGGTACTCAACCACCAGACCAAAGCACTCGCTGATCAGCTGCATATCGCTGGCGTTCTTGATCGAAATCGTATCCGCAGTCTTGTAGATGAAGCTAAACAAAACCTGTGCACAATAACACAATTCAACCACCGAGGAGTCAGTCTCCCGAAACACCAAACCTCGCTTGCGCTATCCACCATTGCTTGTTGTTGTACCTGGAAGCACCCGGCAACAACTTCTTCTCTCAATTGGTTGCTTCGCATTGACACGGTCGCAACCAGACGAGGAATTGCTCGGCTGGCCTTGAAAGTCGCCAAAGTACTCGCGTCGAGGCGTCCAATAATGCTGACACAAATACCCCAAGAGATAGATCCAGCTTAGAGGAGCCAAAGAAGCAACACCATAGAATAAAGCAAGCACGTACCTTAGAAGGATGTTGCAGCCACAGATGTGCACTTGAAGCGGCAGACTCAGGTCCGCATCATTCTGCTGCGGATCGCTGCCCACGAGCGAGAGTACCATCATCTCGACTGCAAACACCAGCGCACTCGGCGTCTTGGGCTCGTCCTCGGCTTGAATGGCGACAGCATTGTCGAAAATGATCCAGTCCACAAGCACGTCCAGCAGAGAGTTAGATGCTGTAGCCCTTCCTGTTGGCTCTGACTCTATGCTGCTTTTAGACTCTCCCAGGTTCCGCAGAATGAGCAATGCCACGCAGTCCATGCAGCCCATCTGGAGATCCGCGAGCAGGTTTCTCTCATTTCTTCCACTATTGGTAGGGACACACGGGATGCTCAGCACTTGCAGCAGAATCGCGAGGATGAACGGCACCTGGGTCACGTCTTGGAACACATCTCCCAGTTCTTCATTGATTACGCGGTTGAGGTAGTACACCATCAGCTTTGCCGTGATGACCCCACAGTAGTCTGGAATCTGTAGACTCTGCAGAGCAGGTTTGTACAGCGACTCGATGAACGCAGTCGCTGGGATCATCGGCGCTTCTTCTCGGAGAAACGCCAGCAGCTGGGCGAAAATGAACGGCGTCACGCTCGGAGGAGGCAGCTTTGCAAGGATCTCCACAGACAGCATCTTCACTTCTTTGAACTCCAGCGGGTCAGCCACCTGCAGCGCCAGCAGGTGGAAGAGATCGCGGTCGACTGCTGTAGACGCACTGTTATCGCCACCATCAGCGGCAATATTGCTGGCATCCACGAACTCTTCCAAGTGAGAGGCGTTTTCAACATAGCACTGCGTAGTTGGCAAATTCGACCAAATTTGCCACCGATTAGAGTGAGGATCATGTTCGCCAAAGAGAATATACATGTTCAGAGAAGACTCACGTAAAGGTTTTTCTGCTTGCCAAACTTGAAGAAGCAGGCTCGTGGGAGCACGCGAAGGACGAGAACTGGCGCGAGGCGCGCAAACAAGAGCACTTCCACTGCAGTTGTCGCGCTGTTTGATCGGTCTTCCAGCAGCTTCTCGGTGAGTCGAGTCTGAGTCTAGATTCCAAATTGCCAGCAAGGGTTAACTAACAAGTCAGATGAGAGTGAAAGGGGGAGAGAATGCTACATCCAAACAGCGAACCTTCATCTGTCGCGTGACTTCTGTCAAGATCAAGCTCAAAATGGCGGGGGCCGTGTCGTCATCACCAGCGGTGTCGATCCAGCCTACAGTGACCAGTTCGCGCAAAAATCGCAACGAGAACGGATCTCGCGGAGCTCCAAACAGCTTTCGAAGCAGCACGCTGACGATCCGAACTCTAGCTTCTGGTGATTTCACAACTTTGATCCACCTGGACAACCAGTTACACAGCCCGCAACAACAGTAATCATCAGATCCAAGGTTTCTATCAAAAACAAATCTGTATGTCACCACATATTTGAGCCTCGAACAGCAGTTCCCACACTGACCCATTTGCTGATGAAGACAACACCAAGACGCGCTCTTGGTACTCCTGGATCCTCTGGATATGTTCACTGTGGAGTTCTATGGATTGTGAAGGTGTTGTTGGTTGTGCGTACACAGTCCAGTCACTTGGTGACTTGATATGCGACCTTTGTCCCAAGGTGACGGGCTGGTCGATTTCACCATTTCGACACGAGTCAATGAACGCCGACGTGATCTGCTCCAGTTCGCCTCTTCCAGACCCCTCGCTTGAGGTGAACAGCAGAGTCAACCCGATAGCTGAGAGTTGCTCTCCGACCTCGCTGAGATTTGTAAACAGCCGGGCGAAGTACTCAGCATCCAGCAACGGCATGCACAGTAGAGTCTCTTGAAGAATGACCGGGTCCTCTCGCGTAAGTAGCTCTGCGACAACTGGCGAAAGCTGCCGCCTGCACATGATTGAATCCAGTCAGTACCTACAACATTGTAGGCTATAGTGTCACAACTGGTATGTACGTAACTCACCTCCACATATTCAGATGCTCTCTTTGATACGGATTCGAGCTTCGCTGTCGATCGAACATGGCTGGAATCAAGGAAAGAGCAACCTACGTAGAGCAAATCACCAATGACAGCAGTAACAATGACGTCAGATTCGCCACGAACAGATCCTTATCCACAGATGCACAGGTTTTTCGATACAACTCACCAGTGTGGAGCTCGATTCTGCTGATTCCAGGTACCTGTGTACCTCCGTAATGAGTGATGCATTGCTGCTTTGAACAATGAAGTCTGCGATCAATTGCTGAAATTGGTGCAGCAAACGATCCTCAGTTACAGTAGTACCACGTCCAAACGACGTGATCCCATTCTTCGACGTGCGCAGCAGTAATGACAGCAGCGCTCGGCAGTCTTCATCCGTCTCAAGAAGCGTAGAGCGCACTTCCTCTTCGTCGCATATCACGAGCGCTCGTAAAACTCTCGACGCCAAACCGAACAGCACCACATAGTTACCCCACATGCTCACTTCCAAAGCGTGTACAAGCAGGAGAAGCAGTTTCCCTTTCACTTCCAGATCCCTCGAGAGCTCTTGAATCACGTTGCTCCCTCTTGAACTTGTTATTGTCAAGTTCAACAGGATACAAAGTCGACAAAGTCTCGCAGTGAACAGCTCGGCGTTGTCATCACTATGATCTGACGATCTAGACCACCACAGAACAATCTCAGCCTTGAGAGCTGAGAGAGGAGGTTTGATCTTGCGAAACCGGATCACAGCGTCGCTTCTCGTACACAAAAGCATCGCCGACGCACTCCAGTGCCAACAGAGCATCTCTAGCGCTGCAGACTTTGCAGTCGCGTCCTCTGTCATTGCGGTTGACTGGCAGATCGCCACGTATCCTGCTAGCTGGTTGAGCGCCAACGCGAGAAATTTCTTTCGGTTCGTAGCTCCATGGTATTGCTGGAGCGTGGTGATCGCAAACTCGCATCCTCCCAAGAAAATCTGGGGCTCTGGTAGTGGAGAGCCCCCACTCTTCTCCTCTTCAGCAGATGTCAGCAAAGTAGCAGCCTGATCGCAAAGCACTGCAACCAATGCTTCGAGCGCCACGAGCCCGAGTTTCGTGAGCTTGATTCTTCGATCTCCACTTGATCCGGTTGCAATAGCAACGGCGACGCTTCCTTGACGAGTGAGTTGGATGAGCTTCTCAACAAAAGCGATAGAGAGGTCGCTGCCGAGCAAGGACTGGGTATTGTTGCCACTCATCTTGTCTGTTGCTGCTGAGACTAACAACTGGCGTCGATGCCGCTGGATGAGCTCGAACACCACGAGCGCAGCGGCTATTTGTTGGGCTTTGTCACTGCTGCTGTTGCTTCTTTTAGATGAGAGCCACGAGAGCAGCAGCTCAAGCACAGAAGAACCAGTGGAGCTGGGGTTTGAGTCCTGTCCTCCTCCTCCTGGACCTCTCGTCGCCATCCAATAGAGTAACAAGTGCAGCTTGCGCGCCTCGGAGCCCCACACGCAGCAGTTGTCCTTCGTGGCGCTGCAACTGCCCATCATCTGCGTCACGAGCGCGCTTGTGAGCGCTGAGAGCATGTTCCTGAGCCCTCGTCACACAACAAACAAGCCAATCAACCACATTGACCATATTGAGCAACCAGTGTATCATCAGACACGGTGGTAAACGGTGCTAACCGGCTGTACCTCTGTGCATCATCGTGCAGTAGTTCTGAGCGAGAGGCTCTGTCGACCGCGTCCTACAATAGCAGATGCAGAGGTCAACGTGAGCACTCGACAGCCAGCCAATGCAATGAGACTCCATTTTCACTGGTGTTTTCTTACAAGCACGCTCTGCAGGTTCGCGATGTGCTTGTGATCTGCGAGTGTCAGCAGCTGCTCCTGCTGCGCCTATACAGCGGTATGAAGATAATTTGCATCAAGCACGAGTGAGCGACATTGCCTGCCATTCCATCTCACATGGCTCAATCCACACACACACACAAAGCGCATACCTTGCTCATCGGAGCCGCTGGCGTCTTCTCATTTACTTCCACGACTCGGATAGCAGCGCTGCCGCCTCTAACGCTCACATTGACCCCACTCAGAGCGCCTTCATCCTCATCAGACATGCGTAGCAATGGCTCCTGTTGCTGCTTGTACTGGTTGCGGTTGTGCTCTTCAATCGCGCGCTCCATCTGCATTCAGAGCACGCACATACACATCAGGATTAACTGCAAAACCATAACGACAGCTCACACAGACATGCGCACAGCGGAGGCGCTTACGTGAAAGAGCTCGCTATCCTGGACGGAGCGCAGCAGGCGCCCGACACTCTCGCGCGGCTGCTGCTGCGGCGGCGGCTTCATCATCGGAGTTGTGGTTTTGATTTGACTTGCATCATCAATCCGTCAGTTTATACTCTAATAGAAGCCCCATCAATTGTTACTTCCTCTTTGCTGGCGCCAAAATACGAACAACCAACGCATGCAAGCAGACCAGCGTCATGTGAGCAATAGAATAGTGAATGCGCATGTTCGTTGGGATATCAAACACTGGTGCTCTGTTAGTATATTAGTGGTAGCGGTGCTCTATTCCTTAAACTCTAGCAGCGTGCGCGCGACGAGTAGCCCCATGTCGTAGAACGAAGAGACGGCAGCGCGCAGCAGGCGGATCTCCGTGGCTTCAAAGTGCCTGGAAAGCAGCACACACATGGACCACAAACACACACAGAAGCCAATTAGCCATGGAACCGCACGTAAGCGCGCGTAGCAGAATAGAGCAGATCGAGCCGATGGTACGTACACGATGAGGTTGGCGCCGTCGACCGAGAGCGTGCGGTGGATCTTGTCTGGCTGGATCTCCGTGTCCACCTGCAGCGTCTCGAGCGCGTACTGCGCGTCGACCGCCTCCGGGAACGTCATGCTGACGTCGCTATAGTAGCGCAACACAGCACACACACATGCAGTCAGAGGTTAGTAATGTATAGAACGGTGTGTATGCAACCGCGCGTCATTGCGAGCTCGTACCATTCGAATGGGTGTGTCTCGCTCATGCTTGGCTCTTGGCGATTGAGAGCTGCTGGTGTTTGAAAGCTGGTGCTTGAATTTAGAAACTGGAGTTAGATAAAGAAATGAAAATAAAGCGTTTCTATTGAGTAGTATTGTAGTAAAATAGCTTATGGAGCCTAAAAGGAGTATTTTTGATACAAAGGGTGGTTGATTTGTGTGGACCACAGACTGGCATCCCTGACTATTTTTGTGCCTTGTGCATCATCATTCATCTGAGGGCAAGGCGGGATTCGCCATTTGGAGCACAAAATGGACGGCGCTGCGTGAAGTGACAGTGTCCAACGAGACAAAAAACTCAAAACTCAAAGCAATGTGAAAGCGAAAATTTTCTTGTTCGAGAGTTTAGACAGAGGCTTTGCTCGCATATGAGCTTTTCGCGCGACATGTCTTCATGGAGAATTTCTTGGCCAAGGTATCTCTCTCTCTCTCCCGTGCTTAGCCATGCATGGAAACACGATTGTGTCTGCAGGCTTGAAGCTCGTACATATCCGCGAACACATTCTGGTCCACTGCATTCAAACCCAGCGTCTGCAAGATATTTTCCATTCATTGCAAAATGGTCGATTCTGATTGGACATTATCATTCGGCTCAATCGTCACGTTCTAGCCGTTATCTTTGGACATGGGTTCACTCACGGATGTTGCGCAAAGCATGACTTCCACGAGAGATCAAAACAAAGCGCCTGCTTTCTTTGAATCCGAGCCGGTATATGTAAATCCAGCATGCATTGCAATTCTTCATGGCCTGATGCTCAAAAGCCATAGCGCGTTGGTGCGCTTACCCACTCTCACAATTTTCTATGTAGTCAGTCTCAATAGCGCATCCCCTTCTCATGGCCGAATTGCCGTGACGCACACGAAAATCCATCACAAAACGCAGGCATAGATTACGTCATTTAAATCCAAGAAGCTCGCCATGTATCTGATCTTGAGCCAAACAAAACCCAAGCAATGTAACTTACTCGTTCAATCGGTAAACTACGGGAGGTCGCGTCGCGTGCGCCACGCCACTTTTTCGTTGACCCACACTCCCATCGCCGTTGTCGGACTGACTGCAAAAGTGCAAGTGCCGCTGCATTTCCCATTCTCTTGCAGAAGCAGAAGCAGAGCGAGTGAGCAGAGAGGCGGCGCCAGACAGACAGCCGCGTACGTGTAAGAAGCTCCATTTACCTATAAGCACACAGACAGACAGCACAGACAGAGAGACGGCAGGATGATCAACCCGGTGAAGACCGTCGTCAAGTGCTGCGGCTGCATCGTGCTCACGCAGCTCATCGGCATCCTCGTGTCGCTGGCCATGCTCGCGGCGTTCGTGCTCGTATTCTACCTGTACGTGATTCCGTGGGGCGAGGACCAGATCCGCGAGGCGCTCGGGCTCGGCAGCGACGTGGACATCGGTTCGCTCAGCCCCAGCGTCTACGCGGCCAATAACTGCTCCGGGTGCGTGTTCGGCGTCAACACGGACTGGCCCACGAACACGACCGGCACGCTGCACTTCCTGGACACGAGCGCAGGACCGTTGGCGTCGAGCGTGATCGCGACGTCACTCGCGGCGGGGGCGGCAGCAGGCGTCGGCTCCATGCTCTGGGCGTCGTTCTTCCCGTCTGCGGCGTCGGTCATGAGCTTCTCGAGCGGTTTCTACGAGATGACGCACATCATCGAGCAGGCGCAGTTCATCAGCATGATCAGCCAGCTGCAGATCGACGGCGCGCCCGTGTTCCTGCACCAGTTCTCACGCGAGATGGCGTGGACTAACTTCAACGTGCCCAAGTCCATCACCGATGTGGTAGGGAACAGTCGCAGCCGACGCCTCGACACGAGTCTGCTGTCGACGACTGCGAGTGGCGAGACCGGACCGAAGCGATACGCCGCGCTCATCGGCGTCGAACCGCAGAACCTATTCTTCTACACGCTGCTGAGCTTTGCGATCGTGCTCGGCGCGATTCACGTGCTGTACATCATCGGCGTCGTCGTGTTCTCCATGTGCAGCAAGAAAGAGTCGTTCGGCGAAGTCGCGGCGAAACTGTACCGGAAAGTGATCTGGGCGGGCATCCTGGCGCTGCTGCTCGCGCAGTACATCTTCAGTATGGCCGGCAGCTTCTACATTTACGAGAATGCAGACAACAGCGACGACCGCGACAAGTACTTTGTGTGGGGCACGATCGGCTTGATCGTCATGGTCGGCTTTGCGATCCTCTTTGGCGTGCTCATCATCTCGGCGAACAAGGAGGAGCTCCAGGACCTGGGCACGTACGAGCACGACCAGCGCCCGTTCAGCGCGAAGTACAGCGCGTACTACGACGAGTACAACTTCGACAACCGGTTCTTCTTTGTACCGAGGATCCTGCTCGCAGTCTCCACAGGTGCAGTCGTCGGCGTGATCCAGGACTCGACCACGCAGCTGCTCTGCATCCTCGGCATCACGGTGCTGTACCTGATCCTGTTGCTCGCCCGCGAACCAAACTTGCTGCGCTTCCTGTACTACATTGGCATCACGTCGGTGTTCATGAAGGTCGTACTCGTGTGCATGATGCTCATGCTCGTGCAGGATGACTACTTCCCACAGGAGGTTCGCGACAACGTCGCGTACGGTATCATCGGTGTCAACATGTTCATCTTCTTCCTGCTGTTCTTGCGCCAGGCGTACACGATCATCCATAAACTGGTGCGCGGGTGCAAGAACAAGGATAAGTCGCGATCGTCGGACGAAGTGATCAACCTCGAGAACGGAAACAACAACGATGACAGACCAAGAAACCCGCCGTATGCGCGAATGGAGTCGTCCGCATCGTACGACAACAAGGGCGATCAACATGGTTTCAGTAACAATGGCGCGATGGCTTCGCAGCAGAGCCAGCAGTTTGCCGGTGGCGCTCAACGCAATCCGTACGAGCGACTGCCAAGTGAAACAGGTATTACATTGGGGGCTGCGGGCAATGCTCGAAACGTTCAAGAGCCTCGAAATGTGTCGAATGAATGGGGACAATACGATGCGCGTTCACAACAGCAGTACCAGAATACCGGTGCTGCTACTGCTAGTATCGCTGGAGGCGCTGCAGTTGGCGCTGCTGTCGGTGCGGCGGCTGCACAAGATCGCAACAAAAATGGACAGAACGACTACTACAAGAACGGCAGTCCTGCACGCGACCGAACGTCGTTCGGTAACCGGCCTACAGATCCAGTGGACCGATTCTCAGCTGCGAGTACGAGCCCAACGCCGTACCAGGCTCTCAACAGCGCAAACCAGTTTACCAGCAACGCTCGCTCTCCAGTTCCAGTCGTTGTTCCTCCTCCACCTCCGCGCAAAGCCAGTGTTGATGTGGATGACATGGACGATGATGTGGTCGCTGAGCCTCCAGCCTTCAAACAGGTGAGCTCGGTTCCTCAGTCGCAGCAATCGACTGGAAACCCTGGTGATCCTCCTCGTGTTCGTCAGTCGTACCTGCGCTTCACAGACAGCGACATGTCGTCCTACGATGATGACATTGACGGTCGCTCTCCTCGCAGCTCGACCTCGACAGCAGCTGCGGTCGGAGCGATCGGAGCGCAGCGAGCTCCACCAGGATCAAACACGTCGCTGTACAGCAACTTCAGCACGGAATCCACTGCGACGGACTGGTTCGACGGCCGGTCGAAGACTGAGATCGAGGACAGCGAGAGCTCGTTTCTCACCACTGAAGCTGCTGACGCGGACGGAGTTGCTGTCGGTCGCCCGTCCGCATTCGGACAGCGTGATTCGACGGACTCGTACACGACGAATTCCGAGGTGGGGGCAAACCACTCCCTCATGACGGCAAACAGCGACACCAGCGCAGCCAATCTGAGCGGGAACTTTGATACGGAGCGATCGATCGACACGGCTGGACTGGTATTTGAAGATGCGGATGACACGAGTGCAGCGAACCAAAGCGGCAACTTTGATGACACGGATCGAACCATCGACATGACTGGACTGATGTTTGAAGATGCCAACGATGGAGAAGATAATAGAGATGTCGACATCGACATTGACGAGATGCAGAGTTTCACTTTCCCGGAGTTGACAAAGAGCGACTCGGTTGACTCATACGGCACGGAGCTGGACACGGACACGAACCGCTCGCTGGTGACGATGGGCAGCAATGTCTCAACATCTACAGCAGGGATGGAATCGTCGGCGGCGGCGTATTTGCGCGATACTGGAATGAGCGGAAACCACGAGAACGGTCTCAGCTCCGACGACGATGACGAGTACAATGGGCGCAGGAGCTACAACCACCGCGACGATGGCGACTCGTTCCTCTCGGCGATCAGCACGCGCTCGGACGAAGACGCGTCGTTCTATATTGATGGCCAGCGCCGCAACACCGGCGGCTCTGACAATGCAGAACGGACGGAGTCAGAGCGCCAGAGACGCCCGAAGAAACTATAATTCGGGACCGACTGTCCAGTATGAGCCCTGACCATCCGATCCACCCTGTGATGAGAATCCGACTACATGCAAGAGCTTGTGTAGTATCTGCTTTGTCTTCCTTTTAATATAAGCGTTCGCATTGATCTTCACAAGTTGTGTGAGTGAGAGCGAAGTGGTTTGTGCTGACGAGTGTCATGGATACATTTATTAAATGATGTGGGCCACCTAACAATTTTCCTTTTGGGTTTTGTGAGCTCAAAAGACAATCGGACTCACAAGAAAAAACAATGGCGAACGCGACGTCTGCAGCGGTGGCACCACCAGCAGCGACGCCACTGCACCACAAGTTCGTGCTGCGCTCGGAGTTCAACTTTGTCAAGATCGCCATGTGCGTAGCTGTTTGTGGGCCGCTGCTTGCGTTGCGAAGCGTATGCATCTGCTCAGCCAGGTGACCAAACAACTCAACGTGCTGATTGTGTGTGTTCTTCTATCAATGCAAAACGCGTGCCCATCTATAGCCTGACGGAAGACGGCGTGGAGGCGGTGCACGACGCCAAGCGCCTCAAATTCTCGCTTGACAACACGCTCAAGACGGTGTTTGGCGTCATGGGTGCGTCCGCGAGCGAATTTGACATCCTCGCGCTGCAGCGGACGTCCAAGGTCGAGCCCACGACGGCGCTCCTGCGCGTGCGGAAAAAGTGGGTTTGTTCAAATTCACCAAAAAGCAGCGGCTGCAAACATACACTGGACTGCTGTGTATATCCTGATTGAATCTCTTGGCTGACTCATTGTGTTTGTGCCCGCTGTGTGCCTTAACAGCGGACTGCAGGGTCTCTGGGGTGCGATCACTATGTGCACGTCGATCGACGGCAAGCTCTGCAAGCTCGAGGTCATCCACGTGGGCGAGTCGCTCATGGAGATGGCGTCTGGGAGGTTTCTGGACTGCTGATAGAAACCCTCCGTTGGATTCTGGGAATCAAATCGAGAGAGAGAGAGAGAGCTCTTGACTCTGACTACCAGCCGAGTGCAGACGCGACACACGAAGACTAAAGACTAAAGACTGGGCTTCAGTGGGCGAAGCTGCTTTGGGAGGAAAGTAAGGTCCAGAGGAGCTAGAGCGGATGAAGTAGGGCATAGAGAACACGAGGAAGAGCTGCTTGCGAGAGGCAGTTCGTGCACATTGGTAGATATAATACGTGCTGGAAATAACACCAACACGCACCTGCAATTTCGATTGTGTGTTGTAGCATCACAAACCATAACTTTAGAAAGCCTAACAAGATATTATAGCATGCATAGTGATCAAAGTAGACAGTGGAAACTTTAGCAACCTGCTTAGAAGCTGCTTCAAATAGGCACCCCTGTAGTGAAATAACTGGGGTCGGTCGCCTTTGACCGCTTGAAAGGCGAAAGTACATTTTCGATTATATTCGGCATCCCTACACTTCGAGTGCGCCAACCATACGACAAGCTCATCGCCAGATGCTGCTCTTCTCATGCTTCTCATGCTTCTCATGTGTTAGGTGCCCGCGCGTCAGCAGACAGTCTACACCAAAGGATCAAATTCTCGATTTTTGGTGGCGATTGCTTTCTTGGTGTGGACTCCTCACAAGATGCGGAAGTGGCCATCTTTGCCGACTCGGTGCGTGTCACCGCACTAAAACCGTATGGAGTTTGGGTGAGGAGAAAACGTATGCGTCGATTTAAAGAGATTACTAAGCACCAAAGGGAATGTGATGAGTTCCATATATTTTTGCTTCTACTTTGCAATTCTATTCGCTCAGAAAATCATTTAGTAAAGGGACTGTGAGTCTGCACACCTGTCACGTCTCTTTGCCAAGATTGGAAAGCGGAAAAGTGGAGTCAGTCTGTAAGATCGGACTTGTCACTGTCACACTATGTGTGTGGTGTGATTCGTTCGACCACACGAGCACGTGAGATGCGAAGAAGCGCAGAGCAATATTAGCAAATCGCTCACTAGAGAGTTTGGCAAGCCGATTCGCTTCGAGTATTGGAATCTGAGCATCAGATTCTGAGGATTCTGAGGATTCAAAATCCATCTTTGCATCGGACTTGTATTTGTCCCAAACATTGTTTCCTCAAATTTGACTAAATCTAATTGCAATGTAACGTAATCCATCAATTTATGGGCCATATACGGGGCTGAGGAAAACTAATGCATTCACAAAAAGGAGAACCTGACTGCAAAAAATGACATTTGTGGAAAGTAGACAAATGGCTATTTTTGGTGAAAGTCAGTGATATCGTAAAAAAACGGAGAAAGTTATGGGCAATCAAAGTGAAGCGAATGAGACAATCAAAAACATCAATTCATGAGCCACACACAAGGAGCCAAGACGACAACAGCTTCTTATTCAATTTTAGTTGTGTTTCTTCAGTCATCATCACAGCCTCAACAAAAGGCTAGTCGACGATTGGTGCTGGTGCTTCTTGTGCTTGCACTTCCAGCTTGACCCTCTTTGCCTTCTTTCTCGAAGGCGTTTGCAACATATCCTCCTTTCGGACAATTCTGCTGTCCGCATCAATAGTCTTCCTTGACCCTTTCTTCCGCACAGGAGGCGGGGCAGACCCAATATCTGTGCTCGCGCTTCGTCGCGTACACACAGCCAGTTCACCTGACCCAGCTCGCTCTTCGTGATGCCGCCGTCTTTGTTCTTTTTCAGACGCGAATTCATTGTCGGTTGTGATGGTGGGTACAGCCCACAAACACGGAACCCGTTGGCGGCTGCCTGCTTGTTGCTCACAATATTGCTGTTGTACGCGGCGCTTGCAACAGCAACAGCCTCCTTTTTGGAAAGAGACTGCTCCTGGGAACGGTGCTGCACGCGGCGCAGCATCTTAGACACTTCTCGCTTGTAGCCGCGGAAGACGGCAACATCAAGTATTTGCGCCAGGTGGGTGGCATTGGGAGGCAGCAGTATCAGGTAGGCGCCGCGCAGCTCGCATCGGCGCAGCACGGAAATGCCAACATGCGATGAGCACCCACCGCAGATCAGCAAGAGCGGTCGAGACACGCGCGCCGGAATGCTGTCGATAAAATGGTCGATCTATAATTCGAAAATGTTTGCGTTCAGGAAACCCTTCTCAGCGGTAATAATTCCCGCACCAGGGATCGAGCAGCCGTCCATTGTTGCTCTGCTGGTGCGCTTGCCTGGGACGATAAAGAGCGGCGAGACGGCAGTACCATCTGCACTGACAGCCACCACGACCGACAGGTGAAACGACGCCTCAGGTACCTTCGTCCAAACGCTGGACGAGCCTCGCGCAGCAACAACTGCTTTCGACTGGTGCTTGCTGACGAAACTCGTTTCGTCTATGTTAAAGATTCTCGTGGCGTCTAGTTTGTTCTCGATCGCGGAGCGACACACGGAATGGAACAGCTGGCGGAAGGTGTGCTCGTCTGCACCCTGGCGAGCTCGTGAGAGCGGCTCTGACGCTCGGATGCTGAGCTCGGAGTGACGATCCATGAAGCGTGTGTACCAGCCGTACATAAGGTCCGTCACGGATCTCAATCCTCCGCGGATGGAGCGTTGCAGCTCGTTCGCTATCTCCAGCACCTCCCAAGGCTGTATGGGCACCATAGCTCGCTGCATCACCACAATTCAGGTCACCGGGTCTGCCTCGCATTCAGCAGGCAGTAGCGGCTTCGGTCCGGGACGCTTGCACTCGTACACTTCTCCATTCGCTATAGCAGCGACGCGGCGCTTGAGTGTGTTGTGCGGCACCGTGCTCGTCTCGACAACGTAAGAGATCGACTCTCCGTCGAGCACTCGCTCGACGGCATCGTGCAGCTCCTCCTCGGTGAAGCGTGCCTTCATTTTGTCTTGTTTCCTTCTCAACGAGCCCCCTGTGCACGCGTGTGCCGTGGCCCAAGAACTGGTTGCAGTGCAAAGTAGCCAATCATCTGGTAGAATGCAAAAATATAGCTATTTTATTGGGTGAAATTCGAGAATGGCCCATGAATTGGTTTTATCCATCAATTGGTAAACCACGTTATGAAAATCGACACAGTTCCATTTTCCTTATTGACTTGTTTGTAGCATGATTTGTGACCTGTGTCGATATAGATTTTCAGTTATATATTCTTGCATAAAGTAATAGAGGTCGATCAAGGATGACAGGATGTTCATAAATTTTATCAGGTTCTTTTTTTACTACAAAATAGAATTCTTGGGAGATGCGCTCGTAACCGGTTAAGAGCATGCTCTCCTTGGTGATCGTGTTCAGGCGCTTCATCTGCGCACAGTGCTCGGAAGACGGCTAGCTTCCATTCGCCTACCACGATAGCCCATGGACCTTCCTCCTCCACACAGAACACTCATGTGGGAGTGTGGCTGGGCAACACACTCAAACACAGGGCGAGACCATCGACAAAATGGTTGTCGCCATACTCGGAGAGGAAGCGGATGCCAATCAAGTGTTGTTGTGGGGTGAGGGCGTGTGTCGTGCTGCACGATATGCTCCATTTATTTCGTGATGAGTGGAGCGAGGAAGCCAAGAGAGCGAAGGATCGGGTGAGGACAACAACCTCGCTCTCGCTCCGAGGCGGTGTGTTTCCATTTCACTGACGCTTCTCTCGGTCGTACCAAAGAAAGCCATTGTCGCCTCCGAGTTTTGTGCAAGCGAGAGAGACGGCGGCACTCGCACGTACATCTGTATACTAAGTAGCTCGCAAGTGATGTATGCCTGAGCTTCGAGCGGACTTACAGCATAGCACTGTCGAAACGTTGCCCCGACACCGTGTGCTACGACTTGAACGCATTCGTCGATATTTTGGCGACCTTTTCTTGTATGTGCGACACATCTTGTCGAGAACTCGGTATATAGAAATGTTACTGGATCTCTTCTTAAACCTGTGACTTGGCTGGGCCATCCGATCGCCGTCCACACTTTCTGAAGAGCTTTGTTGGCAAAACAAGGCTGACAGACAGTGGACCCGCCGCAGGACTCTGTAGGTTCAAACAGCAGCAGTCGCATGTGCGTGTGTGCTCCATGGTTTCCAACAGCGCCGCATTGACGCCCAACAGCAACGATGCGAGTTCATAGACCTCTGGAGCGCCCTTCGTGTCCATGGTCTGGGTGGTGAACGCGTTCGGTCCTTCCTTGGTGTTCCAGACCGGCTCCTGGTCGCGGATTTCGGTGGGATCGCTGTTTTGTGGCGAGATCGGAAAAAAGACCAATTTGGTGTGGACACCTTAAAAAACCGGTCAGTTTGCTGACTCGGTGCGTGTCACCACTGAAACCGTCTGTTTGTGTGTGATAGGCTGTGGTTTGATACACCATTCGCTGGCAGATTGGAGAGGTTATTTTACAACAAAGGCATTACAAACAGATTTAATTAGAGACAACGATTTACTGCCAGCAAATTTGCTCAGGTGATCAATTATAAAAGGGATTTGCGAGCACAGCTGTCAAGAGACTTGACAGATCGGATCGGAACGATGATCGTCTGTGGAGCCAGTCACGATAGACTTGTCGCGTGCGTGGGTCGTCTGAACACACGAGCACGCGAGATGCGAAGAAGTGCAGAGCAATATTAGCAAATCGCTCACTAGAGAGTTTGGCAGGCCGATTCGCTTCGAGTATTGGAATCTGAGGATTCAATGATCGCAACCCGAATCAAGAATTAAACGCGCCGTTACTTACGCTCGCACGGTGGAATGTGCCACTATAGAAAAATCAAACGCACTGGTTAACCTACACCGTGGGACTCGTGCACTATGATCATCTTCTGCACAGGCTGGACAAGCATGTCCACCCTCCACACAAAAACGAGATTCTCTGTTTTCGTACAGTTCAGTAAAATCGATGCCACTATAGCCGACAAATGCTTCGTCCCATTTGCTTTTTCACTCCAGTGAAAAATAATTCCTTTTCTTGAACCTTGTCAGCATGTATGGGTACATTTTTGGCGCCCCTCACACAACCGACTTGACTTCTTCTCAGTTCCCATCCATCCATCCATCCGGGACGATATACAAAATATGATATGCTCAACCTCACCCCAGTTACCCTGAAAATAATGATGCTGTGTGCGCGTGTGGTCAGCACTGAAGGACAAATAAACATACGATGCGGTGTAAAGAGACCAAGGACGTTTGAATTTTTTTTTTTTTCCACTTTCCCATCTAACAGCAGCTTGACCGCATAGGTTCAGCTGAAGTGCGCTTATTGTCGAACATATCGCTGCCCTCATTTCCATTTTCAAAGATATCAGTGCAACCCCAGACTTCGCTCTTCAGGCTTCACAAAGGCTTTCGCCTGGGTTTTCGATCAGTTGTCGCCGCACGAGAAATCAATGTTGGTATTTATTTCAATCCTCTTTTTGCCATTCTGAAGCCCGTGCAAAATGTGCAGTTAAAAACGGCACTGAATGGGCTATTTGCGAGATCACAATAACATCTCGAAACGACCACTGCTTGCGAGCCAAAAAAGTGGTCTTGTCTTCAGAGAGGACGCAAGGCGACGAGTTTCAGTCTTTTTCATGTTTTCTTTCTACTTTCCAACGCATTTGCACCAATTACTCCATGAGTCCAGCCCAAGTTCAGGCCAATTGAATTGACGCACCATATCATATCATTTGAGCCCAGTTGTTGTAACTTCATGACTTTTTCTGAAGCGCTGGGCGTTTCAGCGGTTTTCGAAACAGCAAAACGACTGAGCGGATAACTGGGAGTTGAGAAGTAAGGACTGAGCTTAAACTGTACCAACTTAAAAAGTTGCTCGTCCTTCGGATTCACCGCCCTGAGCATACGTGTGGACTGCGGAGTCAGCCCGCAGCTAACCAGCCAATACAAGTGTACCTATCCAGCCGCAATGGCAAACTCGCTGCTTTTGAATCGCTCTGCGTGATATCCTACAAATCAGTCCAAAATGAATCTCGACCGTTTTCTTAATTGCGGGGCTAGGGGACTGTACCACTCTCTCTCCGAGCCTTTCGACTGAAAACAAACCCAAAGGCCAAAGCCAAAAAGCCTGTTTAAACCAGAGGCTTACAGCCACAGAGAGCGTACCTCCCCACTCCAACCGCCAAGACTACCGTACCTACGGTACGGTACGGCGCTGTCCGTCCAGCTGCCCAGTCCCGCTGCTGGACACTCTCGCTCGCCTCTCTCTCCCGAGTCAAGTCGCTTGGGATTTGGCTGACCACCACTCCTGATCGATCGATCGACTGATCAGTCCGTTCCGCCTCGTTTACCGCCCGCTTCTGTCTGCGCTTTCCCACCTGAAGGTGCTCAGTTTCGATTTTCCCAGCACGACCGCATTGCCTTCCCTCCCTGCGAAGACCTGCTGAAGAAAACCACAATGCCGACTACCAGCTCGTACATCCTGGGCGGCCCGCAGGTCGACGCGGCTCTGGCGGACAGCGAGCCGTGGTGCCGCCGCTCCTTCGACTCACCGACGTACTGGACCGACCACAAGAGCCTCAGTAGCAACGACGCACTCAGTCTGAGCAGTCTGAATAGCAACAGCACCCCGACCAAGCACCAGCAGATGCACCACCGGCTCTCGGCGCCGTCTCTGCAGGGCCACCAGCAACGCTTGTCGTCCTCATCCACGGTGCCACTGTCCTCGTCCTCCTCATCCACAGGCTTCCGTCCGTGGTCTTCCGGCGGCTCGTCCGGCTCGTCCTCGCTCGCGGACGACAGCAGCGGCTCGCCGCTCACGACCACCAACGTGCGCTTCATCGGCGTGTCCAAGAAGGAGTCCCACTGCGTGTACATGGTCCACGTGGACACGGGCGCCGAGCAGTTTGTTGTCCAGAAGCGCTACTCGCAGTTCCGGGACTTCCGCGCGGAGCTCTTCGCGACGCTCCAGCAGGCGCGTCACTGCGGCAACGGACCCTGCAAGCAGCTTCTGCAGCTCACACAGATCAAATTTCCGCGCCGCAAGCTGTTCACGACGTGGCGGAAAGACGCCGACCTGATCGTCGCGCGCGAGCGGCTGTTGCTGCTGCAGCGCTTTGTCGAAGCTATGCTGCGCGTATACCGCATGGCCCCCAAGCGCCAGCTGCGCTGCTGCGTCAACATCAAGTGCCCGGCGATGGAGGCGATCCGAGGTTTCCTGCTGATCGCGGCGAGATCGGATGCTGAAGAGGGTGTGCGCGCATCGTCCGCGTCCGTGGATCTCGTAGCCCCCATGCGCAATTCGGAGCTTGTCCGAGTGCGAAGCAGCAGCCCCGAGCGAGACAGTATCGAGAAGTCGTCCTCGTTCTCCGAGCAGTCGAGCCGGCGCCAGGCGCGCGGCTTCCCGCCCCCGACACGCGCCTCCTTGCCGGCGATGACGGACGTGGACCACCAGTTCGAGCAGCTCTACACGATCACCGAAGACACGGAGCTCGTGCACCTGCACGCCTAGGAAGTCGGAACTCGATGGAAAATGTCGGTCGGCTATACGAGCAACAACACGTCGGTCATCTGATCTCCCTATTTTATAACTTATGGTGGCGGATGTAAAGCCAAAAGCTACATAGAACCACCACCTCCAAACCAATTCGACCAGCCCGACAAACCAACAGAGTTCCTAGCCCAACCAGCTGTATCCTCAGAATACAAATCGATGTGTGTAGTGTGCTCACCAGCAAGCGTAAATATGAGTCTGTACAGTAATAACAAAGCCCCCCCACACAAATCAAATTGGTCGCTCTCCAAGTCTCTCATTGTTATTGATTAGCTTCATTTATTTCATGTCTTCCGCACGCGAGAAGAGCGAGACGATGGCCGACGTGACCTTGTCGGACGCGTCGTCCTGGAGCCCACCGAGGATCTTGGACGTCTTGCTCCACTGGATGTTGCTCTTGATCACCTTCTCGTCCGTCCCATAAAAATGAGATAATATCGTGAATATGAGCTCCTGTACATCGTGTGTGTCAACCATGTACGCTTCCGTACCTGGTCGTTGGGCGGATCGATGCGCTGGCCGTCCTGATCCGTCACGATCTCGTTCGCGCGAGCTTTCGCCCACTGTGTCATGTTAAAATAAAAAGGTTAGCGATGCACTGCAGAGCATGGGATATCAGCAGCAGCAACAGCCACTAACTACTGAACAAACCTCGAGCCACTTCTTGTCGCGCATGGGCCGCTGCGGTTCCGTCGGATTCGTCACGAGGATGCTCGGGCGCCGGTTGTACACGTTCTTCGTCGTGCGTGGGGTCAGGGGCGACGGCGGACTTCTGTTGCTGAACCGCGGACTACTACTAAGATTGCTGTTACTATTATTGCCAGCACTTCCTAGACTTGTTGGTAGCACTGGCAGCGGACGGCGCACTGTCCGTATATGCGAATCTACGCCGGGCGAGCGCGGCCCAAAGCCCGCGAGGTGGTGGTTCTGCTCGTGCTTGGCCAGGATCGAGCTCGCGAGCTCGCGCTTGTACTTGGCCCAGTTGGCGTCCACTTGGAGGTCTTGCTGGACGTTCTCCTCGTCGATGCGCACCGCGAGCTCCAGGGTCTCGGCCCGCAGCAGCGTCTCGGTGAGCGAATCCTTGAGCGCGCACTGCCGGAAGTCGACGCGGTCGACGCGGTAGAGGATCGCGTTGGGTGACGACACGAGGACGGAGAATACGGCGTTCGGCTCGCTCTGCACGACCTCGTAGGAGCCAAAGTAGTGGCGGCTGCCGACTGTGCAGATCTCGATAAAGCTCGTTCCGATATTGGTGTTGCGGCTGGCGTCGCGGGGATGCGGCTTCGCCTTCCTTTTCGAGAACTGGAAGCGCTTGACGAGACGACACTCGCCGTGCTTGACAAAGTAAAAGTTGTCTGCATACATAGTAATGACGATCCCATACCAATTAGTACCTAGTCACATAGTCGATGGCTTAGTATGTAGGACGCACTTGCAAGTTCGCCCTCGGCGATGACGATGTCGTTATAGGAGAACGTCACTTTCTCCATGCGTCCGCAGAGCTTGAGTGTGCAGTCCGTGTCCCAGTGGTCGAAGCCCCTCGCACCCGATAGAAACTTCACTTTCTCTCTGCAGTAGTAGCAATATCACAGCCATACACCCAATTAGCTGGTCCCTACCACCAGGGAGTGACTCATAAACCATGGTAAACCTCAAGACTTACCGGAGTTCTCGTCCAATGTTGCTGCTCCGGAGCTCCAGAAACGTCTCCTTGTCGATTTTCATTAGCAAAGTGCGCTCGCACGCGAGGACCGACGCCGTGCAGTGTTGGTCGGACAGGAGCAAACCCACGTCCCCAAAGCACTCGAGTGCCTTCAGCGTGCGCACGACGTAGTTCGCGTTCTGCGAAATGTCTAGAGCAGAGCACAAGTATAATCGCATGTTAGACACACTGTAATTAGCGTACTATGGACAAGCCACACTTCATAATAGCAAAAACCAACCATGACCTGCGATCCCTCCAGGGTTCAAAAGGCTCGAGTGCACGCGCGCACGGTTGAGGATCTCTTCAAATTCGTTCAAAGTCGGCGCCGCCATGTGCGCAAAGTCCATCACGACGTTGAGCGAGCCGTACATGACGCAGTAGAACGCGTCGGCGGCGTCGCCGATGTTGAAAAGCGCCTCGCCCACGTCGATCTCAATGCCTTTGACGGCTTTCAGGTATCGAAGCCGCTCTTTTGGAGGTACGTCCGAGAAGTAGTTAACCGAGTGGACTGTGAGAGATCGTGAGGTAGTATGTCAGTAGAGTCCAGACGCTATAAGCTTACGTCAGATAGCTAGATAGATATACAGGGACCCATTACCGTATTTATCGAGGAACTCATAGTCTGCCTTGCATCGAGCAGCGTCAGAAGTGAGCAGGATGCGCTTCAGCGTGGCGCGCACCTCGGCCGTCGGGTTGTCCCCATCGAGCACGATGCTGCGACTGGACAAGACACACATGCGCACACAGTCAAAGAAGGAATGCCTACATACAGACATGTAGAAATCACACGCGTGTACGCGTACTGCTGCTGTGAGCTCATGGCGTCGCCAACGCATTCTGCATTGTGAGAGCGCGCCCGCTTTCCAACGCAGGTTGTGCGGGCCAAGTTGAAGGCTAAGAATACCATGATGTAGCCATGTTGCAAATGTCCACCAATAAGATTATATTTCGATTCGGAAAGTGAAGGCCATTTTCCCTACATAACTGGCTCTGTCGCGTAACTATTTGTTATTTCAGCAGGTCCATTATCCTTTTGCACTTAATTACAGGCCACACTTTACTTTTTAAAAAGCAACGCCGTAAGTAGTGTGGCACACCACAATGTGGAGTGTCACACTAGCTTCAGGCTTCAAATCCTTTCCTGGCAAGCAGACGCATTTTTGGCTCACATTTACTGTTTCAAAGCTACATACTTTGTTCAGGTGTAAACTCGAGGGAGAGGATTCCGCATTGCAACGAAACAGCGATAAGAAAGCAACGGCAGCGGTGCAAGCAGGCAAGCAGGAGACCGCGTCTAGAGGAAAGGTGTGTGCGCGTGCATCTGTGCATAATGAGTGCGAATCTCTCTCTGTGCGTGTGCGTGGTTGAGAACGCTGATGACCGCAGTGTAGGCTCCCTGATCTCTCTCTCCGCATCTTTATTTCCCTGCGTGTGTGAAGCCCGCGCCTCTTTGTGTGTGTGTGGCTGTTGGCGCGCAAGACGCACCATGCGGGCATTGACATCTAGTGTCTGTCTTCCTCCAACGCGTATGATATGTCTCGTTCTAACTGTGCCTATCTTGTCTGTCTGGCTTTATGTAGAAAGAGACGAGCACGTGGCTGTCATCGAGACACACTGGGGACTACTATGGACCCAGAGCAGAAGAAGAAATGCAGCGAGCTGCTCGAGTATTTCATCCGCCTCGACAGCAGCGGTGCGTGAGGCTTTGTTAATTTGTTGACTGGCGCACAGTGTAGATGAGATGGCCTGCTTACTCTTGTTATCTTGTTGTGTGCGCGTCTGTGGATGAATGGATGTTTGCGCGTAGAGCCCTTCCGGGAGCGCGTGAACTGGGAAGAGTGGGGGCTCTACGACTACCTACAGATCGTGAAAGTGCCGATGGACCTGGGCACGATCCGCAGCAAGCTCAGCAAGAATGAGTACAAGAAGCCCGCCGAGTTTGCGAAGGATGTGCGTCTCGTCTGGGACAACTGCAAGCTCTACAACCAGGTGCGTCCTGCGGATGTGAACTCTTTACGTATGCGTTGGGTAGATAGAGAGATACTGACCCCTGACGCTGTGTTGTGTCTACATATTAATCTGTGTCTTTAGGACGGATCGGAGCTCTACGATATTGCAGACGGCCTCTCGAAGCGATTTGAAGACCGCGTGAAGGCCATGAAGCTGGACGTTGGCGCCGTACCGCGCGCCGACAAGAGCATCCCGTACGTTCTGCTGAACCGTTCTAGTTTTTATCAAAGTATTCTGGGAGTGCTAATGCTAATGCTGTTGTTGGTGTGAATTGCTCTGTTTTGTCTACTGCAGCGCGCCGTCGGCGGAGGAGAAGATCTACTTTAGCCAGAACATCTACAAGGTCACGAGCAAGGACCTCGGCGCGATCGTGTCGATCCTGGAAGAGAAGTGCCCGAAGGCGCTGGATAAGGCAAGTCTCTTTGTTTTGTTTTATTGCAGAGCAACTCATTACAGTGGCGCTTCCAGTGTGTGTGTGCTAACACATTACCCCCTTTGCTGTCCTATATTTTGCAGAGCTCGCCAGATGAACTGGACATTGTGGTCGACTCGATCGACGCCAAGACGTTCCGCGAGCTGGAGAAGTTCGTGGTCGAGCGCGTGCCCGAGGGAAGCCGCGAGCCTGTGTCGACTCCAAAGTCGTCGTCGCGCAAGTCGTCGTCCTCTTCGTCGTCGAAGCGCTCGTCGTCCAAGAAGAGCAAGACGAGCGAGTGAAGAGAGCGTCAAGTTATTTAACGGGCAACGAAGAACAAAGGACAAACAGCGCAGCGGCACACAAAATACACACAAAACGGTGGTGTGTGTGAAGAGGTACGTGAAGTAGGTGGTAGTCAGGGAGGAACAACGATGCGGTCGGTGCGTGGCGAATTGCCTTTTTTTTTACATTTTCGTCTTCCTCTATTCTCTCGAAACCACGATCGGTCCAACCGTCACACACGCACGCACGGTCACTCTCTCTGCGCGAGAGTGGCGCATGTGTGTGGCTGGATGGAGCCTTCTTTTTATCGTAATGCGTTTGACTTGCTTGTTTGTTTAGTGTGTGAGACTGGGTGGTCTCGGCGCTTGCGTCTCATCTCTTCTTCAGCATAGTAGCGAACTTCGCCTGGCGCTGGAACGTCATCTCGAAGCTCTTCCTCGGCGTGTTGTTGTCGTTGTCATCGTTCTCGTCTTTCTTCTGCTTGAGAGCCAACGAAACGCTGGCGGTGGTGGAATTCGTGGGGGTTCCACCGCTCGAGAGTTTGGAGAAATCCAGTGGCGGTACGGACAAAGTTGGCTTGAAGAGGTCAGCTCCACATGTAGTAGACTCTGTGCCTCTTAGTCCATTGCTATTGTCTCGACCAACTGAAGGAGCTCCCTGTCGAGTGCTCGCGACAGAGCCAGCCATACGACGTGTGGACTGCCATTGCGGCGGTACGACCTTGGCTGGGATCGGTCGAGCAGTTGACTGTTGTGAGCTCACACTCAACTGTCCACCTGGAGCTGAACTGCGATCTCGTGCAGTAGTGCTGACGATCGGAATACTCTTTGGATCATTTCATTCATCCATCCGCAAACCCGAGTTATCAAGTGAGTCTTCAATTGCGGAGATGGTGATGAAAGACAGAGGCGCACGAGTACCTGGGAGACTGAGAGCTGCATGATGCGCGAGCCACGCGAAGTCGCGTTCCTATCTTCACGCTCCAAGTGCTTATTCTCGTTGATACTGTCTTTGATCTCCAGCAGCTCGTCTTTGTGCAGCTCCATGAGCTCTCTGAACGCAGTCGAACGTTGTCAGGAGGAGAACCAGTTGTACGTGAGCTACCCAAGCAACCCTATGAGAGAGTCAAGACAAAGTCGAGCCAAGTTGATCGACGCACACACACACCTGAGTGATGGCTGGTCCCCGTTGGACGCGTTCCAGTTCTTGCCGTGCAGCTTCTTGCCCGCCTTCATGATCTTGCGCCACTCCTGAACAGCATCCGTTCGCCCAGCCAGTCAACCAATCAGTTCCCAGACTAGGTGAGTACGATGGATGCCAAGGTAGTGATGCGCTAGCTACCAACTGCACAGCTACAGTACCTTATCCTGCTGACGACTCGTCTCGACTCGCGAGGTCACGATCTCTTCGAGCTCGTCGTGGTGGCGCAGCTGCTCTTCGCGCACTGCCAGCTGGGCTCGCAAGCGACCGATGAAGCGGTTCAGATCTTCTTTGCGGTGGCTGAGCTGGTTCAGTATTACGTCCGCTGGTGCTCCCGTTCCAACGAACGACTGCAGTGGCTCATGGAAACCTGAGTTGTCCACAGCATAGCATAGAATTCGCAAAGGACACCACCACACACGTCGCCACGAGTTAATGAAGGCTCTAGGTACACCCACCATAGGCAGATGATAGAGTCTCTCTCTCTTTCTCCATAGAAATAAATTCCAATGCTCACGCTGCTTGATGTGCCTTTGCCGCGCAGTGTAGCTCAGGAACGTCATCACGAGCAGCAGCAGCAGCGCACTACCGATGAGCAGCAGTGGGGTCTGGACGTTCGTGCCATTCGCTCCACGCAAGCCCGGCATCCTCGCCACTAGTTAAGCACCTTCTTCCTTCGACTACGTTCCCTGTATTCGGATAGGCGGCACCACAATGAGCGAGCTCACTGATACAATGCATCCAAGCAGGTGCTCACTCATAGGTAGATAAGAAATGCTTTGCGTTCTATTTCAGGTTTTCGTTTTCATGAAAGAAGACTCACGAGAGACCATATGCGTCGCCATGTTCTTCCGCAAATACCCGTACAGTCTTAGTAGCTATAGATTACTTCGATGGCTGGAGGTTTTTTAACCGCAGAGGCAAAAACCTCTGGGCTACACCCTAGGTTTTCATGAAATTAAACCACCGGCTCGACAGAGAATTGGCCCAGGAGGCAACCTTCAGGTTCCTCCGGGGTAGGATAGGAATCCTACCCCATCTCAGACGCAGTTGCTGATTTTGTTTTTTTCGGGCTCTTCATTCGGCTGACCAATCGACATGTTGCCGATCAAACAACACTCAACCGAGCCTTTCTATTCGACTCACCACAAGACAGGGTCTCCCGAGCCTTGCTGAATAGTAGGACGCTGTATCAGCGCTTCCGCATCCCCGAAACGCACTTGATCCTTCACTCTCAAATGAGTAGGCAAATCCTGACGTGCGACTGCCGAGATCATCATCGCTCCACCGTGGAGTGAACCCCCATGCACGCTGCAATTACCGGCTGCGAGGCTGCTGATGCGCATGATAAGTAGCTAACGCGTCTAGTAGCTTTGTGGGTGTCACAGTCAGCTCTTAAGCTGCAGTACAGTACATAACCTTAGCGTTGCTCTTTTGATCCACAGGGCACGGAGCACACACGCCGACTGTTGTCAAACCAGCACCTGTTTACAGAATGCAAAGCAGTCTGCTCGCTGACTAAATTTCGCCCAGCAGATGTGGACACCACAGGGTGGAGCCTACTTGGGTGAAAGAAGACTCTGGCACTACTTACAGCAAGACTACGCCCTCAGCGGCATGATCCCGACATAACATACGTTGATATGTGGCGGCAAATCGAGAGCTTGATGCAAACCATGTCAGGAGACTCGAAAGTGCATTTGGAGCGACCTCCGTCAGCATGATGAAATGACATCAACTGCTTCTTATAAAAGAAACCCACGGTACTCTCGAACCCACTGACATCATCGTTTGAGCGCATCCTCGAGGTGGCTCCTCGAAACAATCTGCCAGAGAAGCCAGCCTCCCCAACGTCGGAGAGGTGACATCAAAGGTGCTCAAAATGATGACGGTGATGGCGCATACTACTGACTCCAAGGAGTGGGAGGTTCAGTGAACAGAGCAGAGCACACATCACAGGCTCACAGACTCACGGACACAACCCCGTCGCCGCACATTTTCCGCGGAGTCACCGAACTCATTCAGCCAGCTGAGTTGGCCCAAAGTTTTCGAGCTCATCTCCAAATGGGATCTGATCAAAGGTAGGTCTGCGCTACATTTCCTGCGCCAACATGGATACTAAAAGCTGGAACTTCACCCGCCATCTCCCTCTTCTTAGGCTCAACTACAACAGAGATAGAGCAACCGATGTTGGATATTCTATGCGGATCTGTACAATCGCTTCATCGCTGTTGTTTGCTGGCGGGGGTAGTATATGGCTCCCAAGCCCAACAAACAGCACACTACTTTTGTCCAGCGCATGGAAGTCGATTTTCAACTTGTATGTGAGCGGTTGGTCCCCAGCCAGCTGCGCAACAGGAATTTCATTTCCCTTTCCTCTGGACATGATGGCAAAAACGGGAGCGAAAGTGGCAACAAAATGTCCAGTGCTCGCGCACTGAAATGACTTGACATTTTGACTGTTGAGTCGGCGTCCTCCTGGTTTGCTTGGTTTAGCCAAACCAGCAGTAGCTTCAGTGTACAGTTTGTGAAGAGATGACAATGCATTGTATTCTCTCCAAGTGAATTCATGTAAAATCCTTTGGACTTCCCAGCGTCCTTCATCACCAGCCTGCGATGCGCGGAGAGACAGGCAGGAGGCTACAGGTGAAGCGCGCTTTCTGTTTCGAAAATGTAACTGAGCGGATTCTTCAAGCGAGAATCAAACCATGAATATGTCATTCATAATCTTTCTGTTCTGGTCCATTCGACACCATCGATCTACATTACTGACTGTGAATACATAAGTACAGAACATACTGCACACATCGCCTCCCCGTGAGTAGCGGGGTGCTCGCATTGACGTCTTAGTTTTTTTGCGGTTGCTGGAGGAAGCGTGTGCGTTTTGGAGATGCGTTGATTGGTAACGCAGCGCAGAAATTAATGTACGAGTAGGCAGCCCTCCAGGTTCCTGTTGCTCATCAGTAAATGATGAGCATCACAAATCTTGTAGCCATCAGAAACTTGGTATAGAGGTCAACGAGCACGGCGCCTTTGTTAGAAACTGAGGGGTTTAATTGCGCTAGCAGAGGTCCTTGACCACGTTGAACAAATTCTCGCCATCCCAGCACCATACTACACAACCGGCGGCTCGCGCATCATTCGGATACACCGACCTGGGTAGCGCTAATTGACACCATCGGTGTATACATATATCGGTACGGGAGATGATCAACACCAGAGATCTCTTTCACATGTGCTTACTGTCCAGATAGGTCCAGGATTCCACACCACCAGCAAACGAAGAGAAGTTCTGTATGGGATCGAATTGCACGTCCTTGTCGATCTGCAGAAGCTGATTGTGAAACTGGTCTTAACGGACTCCTAATGGACTTATGACATATATGTGGATTTGAGTGCGGTGCGCGCTTTTGCCGTTGACGACGGAGTTGAAGCGAGGGACGATAAGAAATTACACTGTATTATTCTCAGCGCTCAGTTGCTTACAAATGAAGGCATTCAGTCCCCGTGCACTTTGAGGGTGGTAGGTGGTGGGGTAAAATACATGTTCTTGCTTGACTGGCGCGAATTGTGAACGAGGAATTGGTGAACCGTGGCAGCGCTCGCCAGTGGCGACTCGCCACCAACACACAACGCGCGCTCAAAAAAACATACTAGTGAATATTGGTGCAACTTCCAAGTACAAGTACTGGAGAGCAAATATCAACCAATTTGTAGTGCACTTCTACACAAAATGCAACGTTTATTTCTCGAAATAATGCGCCACGCCACGTATCTTGACGTGTTGTGCGACCATGGATGTCCAGGTATATCCAGGGATTCGTGTATAATATGCGTATATCTTGTTAGTTCGAGAACAGGATCTCGCCGTGCTGGTATCCGTGGCGAGGTAGAGAAGCGAAATCACCAGCCTCTGCGCTTGGGGTAGATAGAGAAACATCTTGCATGCCGGGGTTAAAGTTCAGTTCAGCTATGTGTGACTAGCCTTCTTTGCGTGGTTGAAAGCAACTGCAGGCTCGAACAAGACTGTATGTCGGCACGATGCCTTCATATCTTAATTATTTATCAGTAACTGGGAAGGCTGCTCATACTCACTTTCTAGTCGCATTCATTCGTTACCACACAAAGCCATATAATTACCATTCCTGCTTCAACTTGAGACGCCGGTCGGTGCGAGCAGTTGACCGAGGTTCTCTGTTGCGAGTTCATGTGCGAGTGGGTTGGGAGCACTGGATCGTGTCGGTCGTGGCAGTAAGTATCTATCGAGGCGCGCCACCAAGACCTGGTTTTCTATATAGCACTGATACCGAGAATCTAGACATCCACACAGCCCAGATCGAGCGAAGGCTACTTCAGGTGCATCCTGCCTCGTACTGCAGACTGGCCGACATCGATAATTTGCACACATCATTTTTCTGCTTGCCATCTCTAACTTGAATTCGTCATTCTGGGCTAATCAAGGAGGCACACATTACTTTATGCTTCTGATTGAATCAAACAACTACCGTTCCTGAATTGAAGATAAGTCGAAGCACCTCCGGTATTTTCAAGCCTCGAAGGCTCGAAAATGGTTGCAGCGGCCATGACCACCCTCGAGCGCGTATTCTCTTTGCAAAATACAGCGAGAGGTCTCAACTGCGCCAGTCGATTTGCTAGTACTTTATGGATGAGTGAACGCTTGGAAGGGCCCCTCTCGAATGGTTTTTTGGAGTAGGGAGCGCAGGATAACAACCGAAACCGACGAACTCCTGCATGGTTGGTGGCTGGATGGTCGCGTACGAGAGATGGGCAGCATAGTTTCCGTATCCCGGTGCTGAAAAGAGTTCTCTCAACTCGTCGTACGAAGGCAGAGGAAGCATATCGTGGACGAGAGGCATCCCTCCTAAGTGCCTCCAGCTCGTCGCAGTCGGCTCCTGAGCTCGCGTCTGCACCACTCCTGCTGAAAAATCACCGGTGGCTCCTGATAATGCATACTACGCTGGGGGTTGCATCAAGCCCTCCTCTTTCATCCGTATGACCCGACGACGCAGCTCCATTCGGCGCTAGTTCTGGTTCGCACGCACGCGGCGGAAGTGGCAGAGGCTGTGCAGCGAGCCATTGCGCTTGAATGTGCGAAGGTTGAAGCACTCCTTGCCAGCGTAGCGACACGTCTGCGAAGCTGTTCGAGACGCGAGGACGCTTGACCGCTAACTTTCTTCGTGGCTGGGGCTTGCTGGATGAGAAGACGGTACGCTGATCGGCAACGGTAAGAGCGGTGCAGATTTCATGGTTGGCGCGGGGTGCGATTCGAGGCTTTGCGCGCAAATTCGGGAATGAACGTTGCGCATGGTGCCGTTAGTTGAGCGTCGGGGTGCGTGGTCTGTGCTTGAGCTAAGCGAACTTGTAGTCAAGAGATGAGCGCAAGTACAAATATTTGCGAATGCGCACACATCTAATCGATCAATCAGGGCTGATTGAAAAAATCGATTGGGCCAATTCCCTCCGGGTTGTGATATATGGTTTAGCCTGCTTGCTTCCGCCACATCTGGGATAAGCAGCGCATCAGTGTTTTGAAGTAGCGAGTCGAACATGGAGCTGACGGGCGGGGACGAGTCTGCCATTGATACGCTGTTGATCGCAGAGTTGATGATGCAGAAAGGCACACGTCACCATTGCTTTCTATCCTGAAAGTACTAAGCAAGTGGCGTGCATTAGGTCGCTTTGACGAAAGCAGGACTCCGGTTGGGTCAAGCCGGATGCAGCGACCCACTTGAGGGTGAGAGGAGGGAGACATGCAACTGGCCTGACTAACTGATTTGTTGGCGTGTATGAATCGCGTGCGGTACTCACTGGGCAACAGTAGTTCAGCGCTCTGTGTTTGCTTTTCTCTACCTCGATTCCCGTGGGCCGGGTCGGCTTGGTGAATATCACCAGTGGACCGTTTAGCTGGGGCATTCGCGTTTCAGACTGACGAGGGAACGGGGCCTACGTTCCATTTAAGGAAGACACATCGTGGGAAGTTTTTGCGCGCCACGAAAATTGGATCCATCTCGACGAGCAGGTCAATCGTCAGCTCGGCGCCCGATGATACCTCGTTTCTACTCATGGGTTGATCGCCTCGGATTGGCTCGGGAAGGCTCCTAAACCAGAGCTAGCCACGTACAACAATAACCTGCTATGGTGTTGTTTTTCTCTCTCCCTCTGAAAACAGAAGCGAAATGCTCAGCGCACCCCGGAGTCGGCGCTGGTGCTCTGAGTTTTGACGATGTACGTCTAGACCCCAGACAAGACTCGCTCACCAGCGGTGTGGGAGCAATGGACACATTTGATGATCAGACAATCTTGTCAGCTATGAAGGTGACGGCATTGTTGAGTGGAGTAGCTTCTAGTACACTGTACTCGTAGCTCAATGGGTTGTTTCAGGTTCTCAAAGTTTGCAAAAGCAAACAAGTTCTCTGCGTTTGCTCAACCGAACTTGGACTCAACATTCGCCCAGGTGTGTCACGCGTTGATGCGTCCACAAAATATTCAGGTGCCGGTGTCTCTCCTTCCAGGACACAGTGGTCATATACTGCCCTGGGGAAATCAGACAGACTGGCATGAATGCATGCGCTCGATCATGGAGCTCTCAGATCACCGAGCGCTCGAGTGTACACTTACTGTACAGGTGGCATTGACAGATCCTCTCTCGACTTATTTGATGCGGTGCAAAGTCTGTTTTGCTAGGGTCTTGAAGATCAAATCCAAATGGGTTGACAATGCGTGGTTGACATTTCAACTTCACTGCTTCGCATTTCTGCCTTTCTGCCTTTCTGCCCCTGTCTGCTGCGCATCCCCAAATGGGTTTCCGAGATCCTCTCGGTCAGGCAGATGTTGCACAGTGGTATCTGTGAATGTGTGGACACAAACTCGCAGACAGGATCTTACTCGATGATGACGTGTGCCTGCCTGGAGAACATTTTGGTGCTTGGAACCCTTCAAGTAAGAGAATAGGGGGGGGGGCAAAAGCACCTAACTTGTTATGTTGGGTGGGACTCTCTCATCTGCCAGAGGGGCCAGCCCTTTTGCGATTAAGCTATTCTACACTGAGGGAGGGGTGGTACTGTACGAGTGGAGACTGAGCAAAGACGGATGC
>JAASFU010000188.1:0-37224 GCA_023333955.1 Globisporangium paroecandrum
AGGCTCGTTGGGCTATAGTCAAAGGGCCAGCGAGATTTTGGCGCCAAGAAGATCTGCATGCAATCACGATGGCTTGCGTAATTCTCCATAACCTTATTGTCGAGGACGAGCGCGATATGGAGCACGTGGATTTCGACTTTGACTGTTCCAGCGAGGTTCTGGAGGTGTTTAGAGGAGAGTGTACGTTTTCAGAATACTTAGGAAGAAGCAGCAGTACCCGAGATAAGAAGCAACACTTTCGGCTGCGAGATGACATTGTTGAGCACTTGTGGCAGTTTAGAGGAGGCGAGAATTAAGCACGGAGCCTTTCTAAATCTTAATTGTTATCATGCTCTTCCTCGATAGCTCTTAGAATCTGTCTTTGTTTCAGCTCGTAGAAGCGCAGTTGAGTCGGGTTCACTCCAATTAGACTTCGCGTCATTATCTGCTCATTTGCCACCTCCTCAAGAAGTTGGTTTTTCTTTTGTGACTCGTCTGCAATCTTCTGGAGGCTTGCAGCAATATTGCGCTGAGTGTCGTCGGCCTTCTTGGCGCTTTTTCTGCCAGTCGGGCGCTCGACACGTTCATCTTGGTTCTGTTCGTCATCCCCGTTCGCAGATTCTGTACACCGCGCGCTATCAGTGTGCTTGCGTTTGACTTTAGTCGTGAAGGGCTCGAGCCACTTGGGCGAGTGGCGAAGTATGGTCCACACAGACTGGTTCGTGAACGGAGAGCCGTGCAGCTGTCGATAAAGCGCATGTGCGTCGGCGATCAAGCCCTCAGGAGACTTGCCGCTTGCGTTCCTGGTTGTAATGGATGCGCAGAACCCTGCAAACTTGTTGGTTGTCGCTTGCAAGGTGCGCCAGCGAACATGCAAGCTGCTAGCCGGACGCGCGTCGTAGCCGGCGCCACGAACTTCTTCGTAGAAAGAGCGTTCGATCTTCTCCCAGAAAACATCTGCCTTCGGCTCATTCCCCACCAGCGGATCCTGGCCGACGTCAAGCCACGACCTGGCCAACTGCTCGTCCTCCGCTGCGGCGAAGTCCTTGCCCTTCTTCCTCGATACAAGCGAACTTACGCTGCTCGCCTCCACTGATACCTCGACAGCACCACCATGGGCGCCGCCTTCTTCTGCCTTAGTTGACTCCAACGGTGCATGCTCGGAGAGCTCAGCAGTCGTCATTGCTCTCGACGCCCCTGGTACGAGCTCTGCTGATGGCGATGACGAGAGCACGACTCTGGCGACGGCCGCAAGAGCACGTCTTTGGTGACGGCGTTTACTCAACTGAGTAAAAATGATCAGATCTGCTCAAAAATACTTTCAAACTAAAGGAAATAGTACTTTAATCACGATTTTGCTCAACCGGTGCAGTGAAAAAAACTAAATTTCGTGATTAAATTACTCAAATTTGTCGTTTACTCGCAACCGGTGTGGGTGCTCTAAGAAATACTTGCTCCAACTTTTACCTATAAATGGTGTAAGTCACACAGCTTGTCTTTATTTACGGTAAACGTAAACAGCTCTAAACGGAAATATCCCGTATTTAGAGTAGAAGAAAATCCTTTTTGACTTGGTTTAAGTAAGCAATGGATTTTTTATTTGCTCTCCATATCTAATGAGTCAGCAATCTAAAACCCAATCACCCTTCAATTACAAGAGTTTGGGTGGTATTGGAAAAACACAGCAACCTTTCTTACTGTGGGTGTTTGGGCAGCCTTCAAATGGAAATATTGAGCCATTTGAAGAAGAAATACATAATAATTATTCAGCGAAACGAGTGCGACGGACTACGACAGACGGCCGCATTGGCGACACTTCCACCCACAGCGACTGCGACGACAGAGCACTTACGTTGAGAGAGAGAAAGAAAGAGAGAGAGAGCGTTTGCTTCACTCGCTTTCCCACACGCAGCTTTCCCCACTCCTCACGCACGGATTGCGTTGGTGTGTTCTTCTTCAGCAGCAGACAAGCAATACTGAGACCACCAGCAACTGACAGAGACAGCGTTGAAGATGAACAACATGGCTGCATCGGAACACGCCGTGTACGACACAAGCAACATCAGCGGGTACTCGCTGCTCTCAAAGTTTGACACGTCGCTGAGGAGCACGTCCAGTGGCTACGAGTTTGCGGATGTGTCGGCGGAAGCGAGTCAGCTCAGCGGTGGCGAAGCGCCGAGAGGAGGTAGTGAGAGTCGACGAGGAGCGTCAGAGAGCAGACTTGCTGTGACCATTTCTGACGAAAACAGGCAACACATCGCTGAGCAAGTGGCCGCCGTTTCCTCCTCACGACGAAAGAGACCGCACAGTGCGCGTACACGCAACAAGAAGAAGCAGGACCTGAAGGCGTGCATGCTGTCCATGAAGGGCCAAGTGGCGTTTCTCCACCAGATGATGCAGAAGATCGCTGCCGCCGAGAAGGACAGCTTTCTGATTGGCACCCACAGTGACAACCACCACCACCACCATACTGGCGGTGATCTGAGCGGCATGTCGTTCTCGTCTCTGTCTCCGGTGCGAAAGTTGAGTACGGATGTGATTGCGTTCCCCGATGCGCATTTCAAGAAGCAGATGCTGTTTCAAGACAACTGGGAGCTCGACCACAACGACAACAACAGCGTGCCTGTGCGATCACGGGATTCGTCGAGTGCAGAGAGTGGTACCAAGGACAGAATCTCCGAGCTGGAGCGTGAGAATGCCGCGCTGAAAGAGCGGATTGCGCAGAACAACAAGCACACGAATGACGCAGTGACCGAGCTGCTGGATGAGATCGAAGACCTGAAGCGAAGAGTCAGTACAACGGAGGAAGAAAACGCGCACTTGCAGTCCGTTGTGCTGCAGTTTGAGCAGACCCACGGCAGTCGAGTGCAAGATGACGTCGCCGCTGCCGCTGACACATCAGCTTCTACTGTGAACGACAGCATCCACGACGATAACAACAACCGGACGGAGACCAACCAGATGGAGCATAAAGAGCTACACAGTACACAGAAACAGAAGAACGGCAATGATCTTGGTGCTTCTATGATACAAGAGGAACCAGCAAATATAATCCATGTGAACCACGAGCGCTGTCAAGTGAAGATCCACGAGCTCTGGCAGACCATCAAGAACCTGCAAGTGTACGTGGAGACGTATCGGATCGAGAAGGACGACCTGAAAACACAGCGAGACGAAGCCGTTGCGTCCGCTGAGCGCGCTTGGAAAGACAACGCCAAGCTGGCTGGCAATACGAACCCGCAGCAGAAGATCAAGTACTTGCAAGCTGTCAAGAGCGAGAACGCGGTGCTGCTGAAGAAAATCCGAGAGCTACAGTCGCGACTCGCAGCGCAGCAGGCGAAGAAAGCTGTGAAGAAAGCGAACGACTTGTTTGAGCCGCAAGACTCATCGCAGAGCGACCTCTCTTCGTTCGACGAAAGCATTCTCGAGTGTGCTGACGAAGAAGAACACAGAGGCGACTCGGAGCCGGAGCGCAGCAAACTGTTCCGGAAAATGTGGCACCACAACAAGGAGTTGGAGGCGGAGATCCTGTGGCTGCGGCAACAGAAGGGCGCTCTGGTCACGCGACGGTCTCGCTCCGAGTCCACGGAGCCCAGCGGCTCTACTCCGTCGAGTTTGCACTCCAACAACTCGAGAAAATCGTTTGTGACTGTGCGTGGAAAGCCGAGTCGACACTTGCCCTCGGTCGCTTAGCTTGAAGGCAGCTGAGCTCAAGAAGAACAAACCTCTCTATTTAACGTACCTACATAGGTCTCATAAAACAATGAAGAGAAAGTAATTTTCATCCTCGATGATTGGATGAAACAACCGATGGATAGCAATTGGTTGGGTAATAATCGAATCCACAGTTAAGAGAATTCAAACGGGTTCAACGGCTCCGAAGTGACCATCATTTTGACTGTGAATTCTGCGAAAAGAGAAAAACAACCATGGCGCGGCAGACGAATTCGCTCGCAGAGCAAGTGACGCTGGGGGCCATGGCAGCAGCAGCAGCAGCAGCGGTGGCGGCGGTTAGCGCGCCAGCCACAAGCAGCATCAGCAGCGCCAATGGAGGTAACGCAGCTGGTGATGAGAGCCCCGCTCGCCTGGTACGGCTGAGCTCAATACCCGTTGACACGAACGAGTCTGGCGCTACTGGAGCCTCGACAGCCACTGCCACAACCTCCACCACAAACGACCCATCGCTGCCGACAGGATGGCAGAAGATCACGCACGACTCAGGTTTGCCGTGCTACGTGCACGAGCAGACGCGGCTGGTGTGCTGGTCCAAGCCGTACGTGCTCGACCTCCTGTGCTCGCCAGGCGAGTTTGTGAAGGTGGCGCAGCAACACGTTCCCCCACTGAGCCTTTTCAAAACCACTGGTGATGCAGGGACGAAAGCAGCAAAGGAGAAGAGCAATGGAAATGCACAGGAGATGACAGAGCGAAGCAACGGCAATGTAAGTAAAGTGCGGTTTATTGTGCTACGAATGGCGATAGCGTTTAAAGCTCTAACGCGTTAGCGGGATATGTGTCTAATCAAATTGGTCGAATGGCTATGTTATGCTGCAGTCAAAGAAGCGAAAGTTGAAGAGCGCCGACCAAGAGCGCGCACCGCCTCCGCAGAAGACGCAAGACACGCTGAAGCAGCAAGACAACGAGCCAATGATGGTGCGTTCGTGTCAATTTGGGAGTCGGCTTTAAACCAGTGTTAACTTGCCTTTGCATAATTGCTTACAAACAGTCTATGGAGGAGTTCAAGACGCTTTCCATCAGAGACCCGCGGGTGTTGCAGGTGAAAAAGAACCTCCAATTTTCATACCGCTTCGTTTTTCTCATTCTAATTGTTTGGCTCACCGTTCGCTTCTTTTGCGTTTGTTTGTAGGCGTGTATGGAGTTGAGCTACAAAACACCCGCGCAGGTCTTGCAAGAGTACCAGAACCGGAATCGCGGCATCTCGATCAACTACAACACGCACTCGATTGACCAAGACGGCGCCAAGTTGTTCAAGACGATTGTCTCCGCTGGAAGCTCAGTTGCTGAGGTACACTCTCAAGCTTATTTGCTGCTAAAGACGCGGTCTGCTGATCAAAAGGACTCTCTTATTGTGCGCATGACAGGGAACCGCAACGACCAAAAAAGTTGCCAAGCAGTTCAGTGCACAGTCGCTGCTTGCTTTGCTTCACGAGCGCACACTCAAGACTTACTACGCCGTCGCGGAGCTCTACAGCAGCGTGGCGAAAGGGCAGATTGTGATCAGCGAGACCTCTTCAGCTCCTCTGACCATTTCGGAAAGCGCGTACAGACGACCGGTGGATCCTCGCTTGAACCGCAGTGCTGCTTCTAACGGTGGTAGTGGAAATGGTGGCGGTGCTATGGGAGGACGAGGGAAGAAGCGGGATCGCCGCTATGGTCCTGGTGGGTACAATGGCAGTGGGGGAGCGGGGTATCCAGAATACAGCGACGGTGTGGTGGACGACTACGTACAAGCTGTAGCAGCAGTGGGGTACCCACGCTACGGAGATCCAAATCAGACGCAGCAGCACTGGGGAGGCTACGGGGCGTACTACAACTCGAGTCACTCGTGGCAGCTGGCTCCTCGAGAGCTTGAGAATGACGCGTACGCATCTGCTTCAGAGCAGGGCACCGAGCCAGAGCGAATCGTCGAGTTCTCAAAAGCAGTGCCAACCCAAACTCCAGCTCCAGGTGCTTCAGTTCATGGATATGGAGGCCAATACTACGGAGCCGAGTCGTCGTGGGGATACAATGGCAATGGGAGTACCCAGTCAGCGTTTGCGCCAATGGCGCAGGGTTACGCTGCTTCCCCTCCAGGCTATGGTCCACCAGGAGGTCAGTACTGCCCGCCGCCTCCACAGCAAGGCGATATTAGCAGCAGAGGGTACTACGGGCAGAGGCAACAGACCGCTCCTGAGCGATCTGGTGGTGGCGGCGGTGGTGGGGTTTACGGCCGACTGAAGGTTCGTCAATCGCTTGACTTACAGCTTCAAATCCACCAAGTAACTCAGAGACGCATCGAAATGTGACTACTGACTCCTGATTCGTTTTGCTGGTTTGATTAGGTGAATCTGAGAAACCGCGAACCATAGCGTACGTAACCCAAGGCAGAACTGTAAACGGCGTGTGGCGTTGTGAGGTGCGCGAATAGAATGAGGTCTTGGCGAATGCGAGTCGCCATCACAACCACACGCGTGATCGATTTGTTTGCTGCTGGTAAAGGAGAGACGCAAAAGCGATCGATGAGGCCACGTTCACACTGAAGGAGCAAGGCAAAACTCGGCTGGCTCAGCTCGTGATGTCCATATTATTTAAAGCAAACGCAGCCTTGCGAATGACTTTTTGACCAGTCGAACATGCCCAACACCTCTCCATACAATAGTAAGTAGCCTTTGGCAAGAAATCTCTAATGAACAGACACAAGAGGCTCAAAGCAGCTTGTGTTGCATCTGATGACAGCGAATGCTCGCGTTCGCATTTGTAATCTGCCGCCAGCTCTCCGCAGCTCCAGCTGTTGGACCAAGCGCCAAACAAGCCATTTGCTCTCGCCCTTCATAACAGGTATGCGCATGTGCGACCACCCCAATCCTATATCACTCAGAGGCACCATTCTATAATCAGCAGTCATAAAACCTCGATTTCCAAAAATACACAGGTAAATAAGGCAATAATGGACGGGTCCCTGTCGCTTGCAACTCAAAGAAGAAGCCGGAAAGAAAAGAAGCTGCGACTCTGCGACGACCGAGCGGCTTGCTTGCTCTCTCTATGGCGATCCGCAACAATAGGAAATGGCTCGGGATTCGCTCGCTCGCCTGACTAACTGTTCTGTCTGTCTGTCTGACTGTCTGGTTCCGAGATGCTTCATGGCTCGTGCTGAACACCTACGGTACAATTCCTATGTACGCACGCGCGCAATAGATGAGAAAACCTGAAGCAGATGAGCACAATTGGGCCTCAGATTCCAATCCCTCCCAATCAGCCAGCTACTTCCAAGGCAGTCGCGCTCCAGCGCCATCGGCCTCACACCCGATACCCACTCAATATATTCGAGCGGAATAGAATGGAGGGCTACCTGCTGGTGTTCACCAAGGAGCGCGCGGCGCAGGTCTGGTACTGCGTGCTCGAGTGCGGGCTGATTAAGTGCTACGACCTGCTGGACGGCGCGCTCGTGGACTGCATCGAGCTCACGCGCCACCGCGTGGCGATCAAGCCGCTCATCGGCGGCAACGTCAGCCCGAACCGCTTCGTGATGCACACGACCGAGGTGAAGCGCAAGGACCAGGTGGGCAAGCTCTGCGCGGTCGCGCACCACGAGAAGACTCACGTGTTCGCGGCCGCGACCTCCAACAAGATGTGCCGGTGGGTCAACGCGATCCACAACTGGCGCCGGCACACGTTCGACGACCCACTCAGCAAGCTCGACGTGTCTACCGTTAGTCCTACAGCTGAAGAAGAAGACCCGGCAGCTGATCCTTCATCAGCATCATTCCAGCGATGCCGGCGCGCGGCGCTTGAGCTCGACAGACAGGAGGTGCTGGACCTGGCAAGCCGCTTCGACATCCGGCTGTCGCGCTGCAGACCCGTGTTCTCCAAGCCGACGAGCAGCAGCAAGACGAGTAAGAACCTGATCACCAAGCTCCCCAAGATCAGCCCGATCGGCAGTATCAGCGGCGCGGCGGCGCGCAAAGTGCTCTTGATGCGACCGTCGCGCGCGAGCGGCGTCATCGCGTCCTGGCTGCCGACGTTCGCAACAAGCAAGTGAGAGAAAGCAAGCACAACCCCAGAGATAGACAAGTGGGATGGATGCAGTGCGAGCGTGATTTATTAAGTGTCGAGAAGTGGCAATGGCGATGGTGATGGTGCCTGCGTGTGAGTCGATGTACAAGTTTTGAACGCAGAGTAAAAAACGAGCGCGACCATCAATCAATCCAGACAGAAGGAGTCAATATGAAGCTCCTTTCGACAGTCAGTCTGTCATGGGGCTCTCAAATGACTACGCAGCAATCGAGTGTGGAAGTCGAATAAGAAATAAATGGCGAAATGCTATCTAGATACCGTATGTAAATGGATAGATGTGAATATCCAACGAAGTAGAAAGCTGTTGGTCAATTCTTAAATGGAAAAAATGAAACAGACTCGAATTTCCTTTCATTAGATCGTCCAACCCTCATCCTCTGTTAGAGTTGATAACCACGGGCAAAATGCACCAATTGCAGCCTTCCTAGAATCAGGAAACGCAAGATGGCATTTCATTCCATGGCAGTCTCTCTGTCGGTGGTCTTTCTCCTTCAGCGCCACCTCAACCAGCTTACAGATAAAGGCCTTCAGGGATGTTGGCCTTCTTTCGGTAGAGCGCCTTCTCCTTCGCTTTTCGAAAGTCGGTCTGCGTGACGCGCATGCGGCGCTCGCGCAGCGCGAGCAGACCCGCCTCTGTGCACACCGCCTTGATGTCGGCGCCCGAGAGCTCGTCCTTCGCCATCACGAACTCCTCCAGATCCACGTCCTCCGAGAGACTCATGCGGCCCGTGTGGATGTTGAAAATGCGGCGCTTGGTCTTCACATCTGGCAGCGGGAACTCGATCTACAATCAAGCAAAAACAACAGAGTTAATTGAGCTCCTCACAAAAGGATTGGTCTGTAAACAGCACCTAGCAACAACAACGATTCATACCTTTCTGTCGATACGACCTGGACGGATAAGCGCAGGATCCAAACTCTCGATCGCATTGGTCGCCATGATTACCTTCACGTCGCCTCGCTCGTCGAAACCATCGAGCTGGTTGAGCAACTCGAGCATCGTACGCTGGATCTCGCGTGTGCCGCCGCTGCTCGAGTCGTAACGCTTGCTACCGACCGCATCAATCTCGTCAATGAACACAATCGACGGCGCGTGGTCGTCCGCGACGCGGAACATCTCACGCACGAGCTTTGGCCCATCGCCCAAGTATTTCTGAATCAGCTCCGAGCCGACCACACGCAAGAACGTCGCGGACGTCTGGTTCGCGACGGCCTTCGCGAGCAGCGTCTTGCCCGTTCCTGGTTCGCCGTACAAAATTACGCCCTTTGGTGGTCGGATACCGATGCCTTCGTAGAGCTCGGGGTGGGTGAGCGGCAGCTCGACGGCTTCCTTGATTTCCTGGATCTGCGACTCCAACCCACCGATGTCGGCGTACGACTCCAACGGCGCCTTGTCGACCTTCATCACGCTCACCATCGGATCCGTGTCATCGGCGAGGATGCCGACGACCGACATCACCTTGTTGTGCAGCAGCACCGAGCAGCCTGGCTCGAGCATGTCTTGGTTCACAAACGACATCACGCTCACGTAGTACTCAGGTCCGACCGAGGACGACACGATCGCGTGGTTGTCGTCGATCATCTCCTCGAGCGTGCCGACGCCCATGGGGGTGCCGCGCAGGTCGTCCACCTTGGAGCGCTCCTCCTCGTCCTTCTCGTGCTTGGGCTTCATCACCTCCTGGTTCTGGATGAACTCCTGCTCCATGAGCAGGAAGTCCTTGATGCGCTCGAGCTTGAGCAGGCGGAGTTTGCACTTGGCCGTCGGGTACACGGGCGGGATGCGCACCGCGACCGACGGCCCTTTCTTCTTTCGGCGGCGGCGCGTGGGGCCTCCGCCGCGCGGCTCGAACTTCTTCTTCTTCTTCGCGGCGTCATCGTTCTTCTTCTTGGCCGCGTCCTCGCGCGACTGGCGCGGCAACCCGCTCTGGCCTTGGCCCATGCTTAACGCTCTTATTCAAGCAGCCTTCACGAGTGATCACTCGATCGCCTTCTCTCGAATACGCTTTGCCCTTTGCTCTTCGCTTTGCCTTCCTTTCTTTCGACCCAAAAGATCTTCTCCCCCTCGCCATCCCAATAGAAGCCCGCTTGTTTCTGCTTTTAATAGAAGCCTAACTTGTCTGTCGATTTATAGCCAATAGACAGAGAGAAGAGGCATAAAATATTTTATTGGATGAGATATTGTGTAATATGACATGATTGGTCGAAATGTGTGGACCACGAAAAGTCGTGCCCTTTCGTGCTCCAAAATGGCATGCATGTAACGAAAATGCAGCTAGTTTGGCTGACTTTGCTGCTAGAAGTGGTGCGCTCAAAGCCCCAATGTAACAGCAGCTCCACTTAAGAGCGCGATGGTGTGTATCGAGAGAATCCACCCATCCCGAGTTGTACGTGTCTGGCACAGCTGGTGTTGCGATCCTCCAGATCGGATCTGATGCTTGTTGTAGCTTCTGCTACCATGCAGCCCACCATCCATGTATCCATTCCATGACCTACATGTTTCTCTTTTTGTGGGGCATGGACCAACCAACTATCCGCGACAAAAAGAACTGGAAATCAAAACTGCATGTGCGTTTCCGGCGTCCACAGCTCTCGCTGCAGTTATTTATATCCATCACCTTTTCCAACCCCACCAGCCAGCCAGCTAACCAACCGCGTCACAAAGTGGCTGCTTTGCATTATTTCTTCTGACTTTTATGCGAAACAAACACGCAAATACCCAAACAAGCAGTTTTGCTTATCGCTCGTCCCACTGGGTGGGCATCGCTATTTCCCACAAAGCCCAAGGATAGAAAGCCCCACTCGCAATCCAGTCCAGTCCGCCATCCTCGTCGCTATCTGTCTGTGGGCATCGGTTTTCCATTTACTGTTTCTTGGTCACTCGCGCAGCGCACTCTTCTTGTGACTGGCTATCGGTGAATCGATCGCCATTTTTTTATACCTCTTCCAAAGTTCCTCAGTAACTAACAGCCGAGCTCAGTCGCTCTCTGACTCCCACGCTTTAGCGCCAAGATCTCGCCTCGTCCAGATCTCTAGCTTCACGCGCGCTACCAGCATCTCTAGGCCACAGGCTTTTAGGCGAAGGTAGACGCCAAGATTCAGCCATGTCCAGCAGCAGTACTGCTCAAGACGGGAGCTACCCGCTCGGAGGCTCAACAGAAGCGATGCCAGTCGCCTCAGCCCAGTCGGCGGCGTTTCCGGAGAAGCAGAGTGAGTTCTCAGGCGGTGGCGCCACAACGCCGCTCACGGACGTGAAGGGCCCGCAGTACTCGCCTGCGAAAACAGCATCGACAGGCTCATCCTCGTCTTCGCCTTCATCCTCAGCGGCAGCAGTGATGGGGGCAGGCGCGTCGACGGTGATCACGAGCAGACTCCGCCCTGACACGTACTCGTTCGTAGTCTCCGGCACGACGTTCCAGATCGACCTCAAGTACAAACTGCTCAAGCCCATCGGCCACGGCGTCTACGGGGTCGTCATGTAAGCAGACCACGTACCTGTGTGAACCTTGCTCAACTGAAGCGAACTAGGAGAGTGACCTCATTTTCTGATGCCTAATGCCTCTTTGCCACCTTCACCAGCTCTGCCGAGAACGCCGAGTCCAAGGACAAGGTCGCGATCAAGAAGATCTCCAAGGCGTTCGAGGACATCGTGGACGCGAAGCGTATCCTGCGCGAGATCAAGCTCCTCCAGCACTTTGACCACGAGAATGTGATCACGGTCGTGGACCTGCTGCCGCCGGCGTCGCTCACCGAGTTCGAGGACGTGTACATCATCTCGGATCTCATGGAGACGGACTTGCACCGCATCATCCATTCGCGCCAGCCGCTCACGGACGACCACATCCAGTATTTTCTCTACCAGGTAAGTGGTACCTAGGCTTCTCTTCCAGGCAGGAGCCACTGACCTCCCTCACTTCTTTCACAGTTTTCTAAACCAATTTCCATCTCCTCATTGCTCTTGGAACAGATCCTGCGAGCGCTCAAGTACATCCATTCGGCGAACGTGTTGCACCGCGACCTGAAGCCGTCCAACCTGCTGCTCAACTCGAACTGCGATCTCAAGATCTGCGACTTTGGGCTCGCGCGCGGCATCGAGCCGGACGAGGACAACATGGAGCTCACGGAGTACGTCGTCACGCGCTGGTACCGCGCGCCGGAGATCATGCTCTCGACCAAGGAGTACACCAAGGCGATCGATATCTGGTCCGCCGGCTGTATCTTCGCGGAGCTGCTCGGTCGCAAACCGCTCTTTCCCGGAGACGACTACATCCACCAGCTCCAGATCATCTGCGACAAGCTCGGCACGCCGCGCGAGGACGAACTCGCGTTCGTGACGAGCGAGAAAGCCAAGCGGTTCATGAAGAACCAGCCGATGAAGCCCGGCGTGCCGTTCGCGAAGCTGTACCCGACGACGAACCCGTCCGCAATCGACCTGCTCGAGAAGATGCTCGTGTTCGATCCGGCGAAGCGCATCTCGGTCGAGGAAGCGCTCGAGCACCCATACCTGGATTCGCTCCACAATGCCGATGACGAGCCGGTGGCGGACAGCGTGTTCAGCTTTGACTTTGAAAAGGAAGAGCTCACAAAGACGCGCCTCCAGGAGCTCATCTTTGAGTGAGTGAGCTGTGCGGTGGACTTTGGTGGGATGATACATGGGATTTGGTCTAATTTGTCAGTTGCATTTGATTCTTTGTAGGGAGATCTGCAAGTTTCACCCCGAAGCTCAGTTTGTGGGCATGGGCTCAGGCTCCAAGAAGAAAGTGTCGGCCGTCGACATCCTGCCAAACGATCCAAAGCTCGCGCAGCTCCTGAGCCCCAGGTGAGCCTATCAGCCAACCAAACCAAACTCTGCCTATGACTTTGATGTGATTCTCAACTAAGAACTCTGTTTCCATCTTCCCAACTTGTAGTAACACTGGGAGCACACTCGAGTGAATGAACGACGACTGATGACAAACGCAAACAAAACAAACAGATTTGCATGACCACACCTACAGAAACAACCAACACATGCTGCTTTTTTCTATCAAAATCAAAAGTAAAAAACCCCGAGTGAAGCGGAAGCGAAAGCAAATATAAAGGAAGTAGGATGTGAAAAGCAACAACTGCTCAAGTCCGTTCGAATCTGTTGTGTGGGGCATTGCCCAGTGTCCTGCAATGTGCTCAACCTGCTTTACGCGACGACCTGCTGCTTGGCAATCGGAGTCGATACCTTGGGCTCTTCGTGGTAGTTCGTCCACGCGCCACTGCCCTTGGCGTAGAAATCCATCGGGTACGAGCCTTCCTGCCACTCGGCGCGCTCGAGGCAGACTTCGGCTTCGTATGGCGACAACAGCGGCTAATCAGATACGACCAGAGTTGCGAGAGGTTAGCTAGTATGGATGGCTGTGGCCAGTAGAAGAGATACCAGTTGCTCCAAAGCCCAGTCTTATTATACTACTACGAACCTTTGTGAACGCGTAGCCCCAGTCAATCGACAGTCGCGGACACGCGATCTGGATCCACGCGTCGACATCGTGGAAGCGAGCCAACTGCAGTTCACAAGAGATAACCACTAATTAGTCAGCCAGTCGCCCACACATTTGCTACAGTGTAGAAGTGTAGACCTCGTTTCCAAGCGAACATACCTTGTCAGGAAAGATCTCGGACAGCAGTAGCACAAAGAACTGCTTGCCTCGTTGCTGCAGCAGCTCCTTGATGCGGTCGAGGATCATTGGGTTGCCCTGGCGCCCGAGCGTTCCAAGGATGATGCCGAACTTCTGCGCAGACTTGGCCTTCGCGATCGCGTCCGAGCGGATCTCCATCATCTGTGGGAGGTCGTACTTCTCGATGGAGAGCACTTTCGGATACGGGTCGTAGCGGTACGCCTGTAGCTCTGGGTTCGCGATCATCGCCGCCTGCAGACCCATACAGCATAATACGAATTGGTTGAGACCTTGATCACTCAAGCCTAGTAGCTACATGCAAGCAATACAATGCTGCGCTCAACCTACCTCAAGATGGAAGCGGCCGTCAGCGATGAACACGAGCGCGTCCACGCCGTCAATGATCGGCGACGTGCAGCCGAGCACTTCGCCAGGCGACAGCGGCTTGGCCTGCGGGATTGACATGTTGGTGAAGTACTCCAGGAGCTTGGTCGACGCCAAGTGGATCGAGCTCGCAAACTGGATCGTCCCCATGAGCGCGATCTGATAGCAAGCAATTGGTTGGCAAGTAGAGCAGTGTTAGTTGGGTCCATGACCAATTTTGAGATAAAAGCACCGGGCCGAAGCAAAATACCGGGCACCTTGGTTTCTGGCTTGAATGTAAGCTTCATGCACTCAATGAGCTACAGAAAGAGAGAGGTAAACAAATATACAAGCACCACATTCAGTATTCATGCGAACAGCGTACATAGATAGAGACTGGCAAAGCTCCACCACACACATACATGATCCACATCAATGGAAATGTCCACGAACACGTAGAGCATCTTGATCGTCGTAATGTCGATCGGCACGAGGCAACTGTGGCCGTAGTGCACCATAAAATCGGCGCCGAGAGCGATCGCCGTGAGGTCGTCGACGCAGCAGGCGCCGTACGTGACCTAAATCATGCATCATGTATAGTCAGTCAGTCAGTCAATCACAGCCATTTAATGGTACGGACCAACCAGACAACCCATATCCAGAAATGATACACGTACATCGCCTAGGATAATCGTGTCAGCGCCCGTGAAGCGCTCGATGATGTCAGAGATCACGCACGAGTACAGCAAGAGCCCTTCCGGGAACTGTAGCGCCACGCGCTTGCTGCCTGCCTGTCGGATGCGCCACACCGTCTTGCGGATTTCAAAGTTGTAGTTCCACGGAAGCTGCATAACAAGGAATTCAAGTTAGTAAGACCACAGTCATCTCATACGACCACTCATGCAGAAGATCAGCTACATACCTGCTCGATCGCCTTGGTCAGCTCTGGGTCGTTCTGGATCTCCTCTGGGATTTGGTTGGCCATGCGGCGCTTCAGTGCCGCCTCCGACGGCTTTCGCTTGGTGCGGATCTTCCGCACGACCAGCTCACCGCTGTCAGCATTGCCAGCGCAGCTAAGGAAGCAAGTTTTCATACAATGGGGTAAGTTTTCAAAGCTGGCATCAATCTGGAGTGTGGGCCGAAGTGACGAATGCAGCAATTTGCAATCCACACAACAGCTACACACCTTTGCTGTCCGCATCCGCTGCCTCCAGCAGCACCACTGCTGCAGCAAGCGTCGCCCGAAGCGCACGCAGAGGACGTAGCGCACTTCTTTCCAGAGAAGCGCAGAGGCTCCGCCGGCGCTGTCTGTTCAGGCGTCGTCGGCTGCGCACTTGCCATCCTTGTTGGTATCGGTATCTGAGTTCCAACCAAATCAATCAGTACTCGTCTGTTGAAAAACAGTGTGGTGATGGGGTGGTACAGTAGTGGTACAATAATTGATCACGGTAAATACGAAACTGCAAAAAGTGCCCAAAACAAATTGCTTGCCTCAGATTGTGTCAAGCAATTATGTTGGGCACTTTTGCAGTTTCATTTGCGTCAATTTTGGTGTCAAAATAGGATGGCTAAACAAACACGTGGTGGACGTTTATCTCCAGATGAGTATAAAACATTCCTTTTATCTTACTCGGTAGGTGATCCGCGGTTGTAATAGGAACGTCCAAAATTACAGACGCTGGTGAACCAAACCTGTTACACACTTGTGAAATTGTATGATACTGTAGCAGCCAAGAAGGTTGTGTTCTGTGTAGCTCGGTACGCACAGCAGGTTGCAGCAGCCTGCGGTTAGGGAAGCTGACGCCGTCGGTTTTAAGAGACGGAATGATCACACAAGGTCACGAAATCGCGAAAACCACATCATCACACCATCATCAGGAAGTGAGCTTCAGATGATGAGTTTTACTATTGTTTTTCTTTTTAGCTTTCGAAGTGTTAGCTGAGTTCAACTGCAATGTTTTTGTGTCGGATGGCTGTCAATGCTCGACCTCTTTATCAAGACTGTATTTGTTAACGGAGGCAGCATTGTTCACCACACCTGCTCTGATTGGTTGTTTCTAAGGTCTGTTGATCACGATGTTGACGCTCTCGTGTCTCCTAGCCCTGCTTGTCGCATAGCCTGTCTTCAATTCTTTCCACCAATCATGTCCGCGCAATAGCCTCCTCCCTTGTGCTGATTGGCTGAGTGGTGCGCATCCCGAAGTAACTCTCTTCGCGCGTTCCCATCCACTCTTTATTTATGAATGTCGCTTACGTAAACCCGCTCTCTTGATTGCAGCATGGATTTTTACGCTGGACCGTGCTTCACGGTACTCTCTGGTGTGCGTTTTGGTGCCCAAATGCAGAACCAAACAACAGCGTCTGGCTCGGATTGGATCATAAAATGGCCATCTGCGTATGTGCATTTGTGTTTTGAGCCAACTGCTGTTTGTCCGCCATTTAGGCTCTCCAGCGCACCCGAAATGGCCACTGGTCAAAAGGCGCTCGCATTGATTTGTCTTTCACGGTACGCTCCCCTTCCTCCATCCAGTAATCACTTGATCGAATGCATTCGCAGGCTCACTTTCCGATTGCGCCAACTTCCCTCGTCACACGATCGACCTTCGCGCGGTTTCCAAGCCAGAGGAGCTCAACGCACGACTGACTGATTGACCTGCCCGCCAAGCATCCATCCATCCGTCTGTCCGATCCAATTGTGCGTTGAAGCTAGCGAGTTAACCAACGTCCGCCCGTGCATCTCTCGACCGACCTGATTGATCTGCCTATCGCCGCGATGGACGCATTCCACAACCTCCTGCGCGAGGCCACGAACCCGCGCAACGGCAGCAACGGCAACGCCGCGAACGGCGGCAACGCGAATGGCCTCCCCGGCGGACTCTCGCATTCGCTCGGTATGACGGCGAACGGCATGGGCCTCCCGATGGGCATGAGCCTCCCAATGCCCATGGGCAACATGGCCGGCGGCAACGGCGGGCTCGCCCCGATCCACCGCATGAACCCGCTCATGGCCGCCAACTCGCAGCAGATGTTCCCGAGCTTGGGTATGTCGGTGCCAGCGTCGGCGAGCGCGTCCCCGTCCGCGTCCGTGACCTCGAGCGCGTCGGCGACTCCCGCGGCGGCGAGCGGGGCCAAGGGAAAGCCCAAGGCGGCGGCGGCCAGCAAGAAGCGTAAAGCCCCAGCCCCTCCTTCGTCAGTGAACGACGGGGACGACTCCAGCGTGGAAGAGAATGGCGCGCCGGAGGAGTACGAAGACCCAAAGGCCAAGCGTCGCGCGCAGATCGCCAAGGCGGCGCGAAAGCATCGCCAGCGCCAGAAAGACGAGCTGATCTCGTTGCGCTCGAAGGTGAAGGACCTCAAGGAACAGATCGAGGTGCTGCAGTCGTCAGAGCCGTCGGAACACAACACGGAGCTCGGATGGAAACAGGAGGCCGAGCAGCACGCCGAGATCCGTGCGCGCGTGGACCAGGAGAACGAGTTCCTGCGAAAGACGTTGATGGAACAGATGAAGTTTATCCAGCGCCTCCAGGACTACTTCACCAAGCAGCCGCTGCTGAACATGCCTTCACTGGACATGATCCTGAACTCGTCGTCCTCGGCGTCCACGACGCCCGCAGCGCTCTCGAACACGATCTCGGCGTCGTCCAACACGCTGCAGATCCAGTCGAGCTCGTTCAAGGACCAGCTTCTGCAGCTGGCTTCGGATGCCATGAGCGGCGCGGAGAAGCAGCTCACGCAGTGCGACTCATCGTTCCGCAGCCCAAAGAACCCGACGATGACGTACTTTGGACTCCAGGTGCAGTACGAGATGAGCAAGAACGAGATGGGCATCTTCTTCCGCCACCAGATGTACAACTGCGACGCGCGCGCGGTGGCCGACGACTTCTGGGAGTGTGTCGGCGACACGGAGTTTGAGAAGAAGTTCCCGTTCATGGAGACCTCCGAGGTACGGAAACAGCTCTGTTTGCTTTGAAATGACCTCATCTGCTGGACTGATCGAGTAATCATACCAATCACTAACTAATGTAATCATCTCTATCCCATCATCATCATGATCACGAACAGCTCCTTGAAGAAGTGGACGCGAACACCAAATACGTGCGTCGCGTCGTCCACCTGACGATCTCGAACGATGCGGCTCACAGCGGCGGCACCATGAAGGAAGAGAGTCTGACCGTGAATCAGAAGCGCGAGAACTCGGACGGCAGCATCTTCTTCATCTCGCAATCGGTCAAGAACGACCCGAGCCATGTGAAGGCGTCGGATCACATCCGCCGGAACCAAACCACTGCGTACGTACTTCTTACTGGTTGCCATGGTTAGATACTTTGATTGTGGGGCCAGCTATATCTAACGAACGATCTTGCTCTCTTGTGTTCATTTTCCTACAGTGTCTCGCTTCGCAACTTCAACGACACCACCGGTACGGGCTGCATGTTGCTCTGGTCTGTCAAGGTCATTATCGACAAGGAGCCGGACGAGCGATCGAAGAACTCGAACGTGCCGGATGTCATCCTCAAGAACCTGTTTGAGATCTCGCCAGTGTACGTCAAGGCGATCGTGGACCGTGCGCGTGGCGTGATGCAGCACTTGTAAAGCAGCAAGCATCGCACAGGGTAGTAGACTATAAGGAGATCAATCAATCGTCAGGGCAGATCAAGCGACGACTGCACGAGAGAGAGCAAGCAAGGGAGGGAGGGAGAAATAGGAGAAGACGGATGAACGAGTTAGCGAAACAGAGAGAAAAAGCGAGAAGTTCTGGGGGTGGATCGATGTATTTGCGCTACTAATCGAATATATAACGTTATTTTTCAGCATGTGCCATCTTCATTTGATTTGAATTGCAATGGAACTTGGTTTATCTGATTATCCATGAGTGAGCGCAGTCTGCTTCAATCCCTCTCTAGCGGTATCTGTTGTTGTTGTTGCTGCGAGAGCTGCTTGAGTACTCTCGACTGTCTCTGCGGCCACTGCGATCGCCGCGATCCCGACTGTCGCTGCGGCTGCGGCGGTGGTTCCTGCTGCCCTCGCGTCTGTCACTGTTGTTTCGCACAGGAGGATTGCGGTCCCGACTGCGACTGCGTTGACGACGAGAAGAAGACGGCGCGGGGTCGCGACTGCGGCTGCGTCGACTTGACTGCTCTTTTCGAATCGGAGGTGACAGGCTCCGCTTGAAACTGGAGGAGATTGGAGTCGCCGAGTCTTTTGGGGAGGAGACTTGGCGAGACGTAGACAATGAAGAAGACGAAGCGCTTGGGGTTGGCTCATCCGGCGGCTGGTAAATGGCGCTACATGAAGGTAAATAATTATCCAGAGGATCATACAGATGTTAGTCTGGGTTCCAGTACCGAATCGTATCAGTGTTTGCATCATGATGAACCTGTACGATTGCTTCAGTCGAGCGAGCGCCGCGGCCTCGCGCTCAGCTTTCGTCGCCTTTCCGTTCTTCTTCTTGATGCCAAAGTCGTCGTAGCCGTCGTCGCCGATCTCTTTGCGCGCAGATGCGACTCTGTGAGGTAGGTGCCGACATATCATGATACACAAGATACGTATTAGAGGGATGTACACCCACCCGCCACCAACGGAAAAGCATTGATTTGCACTCTGACTCACCGCTGCTGACGCTCATTGAAGCCGCCGCCAGCACCATCGCGCCTCTCGTCCTGTTATTGATCGAATAGTACAGCAAACACTTGTCAGAGCTTCACTTGGTCGTGTCTGGTAGAGAAAGCACACAGTCTGTCTCCTTGTTCAAAGCGCACCAGTCCAGGCATCCCAGGTTTGGAGCTTTTGCAGATGTTGCACTCGTTTCGGCGTTCCCAGTTGACGTTCCCACACCTGCATCCATTCACACGCCAATAGTCAACCCACAATGTGCTCTTTGTCTGTCAACGCAAACGCACCCACCAATATCGAGCTCCCCATCAAACAAGACGCAGTTCGTACGTGATGCAAGTCCAGTCGCCCGCCTGGAAGAGTCCTGGTGGCCCTCGCCCCTCCGTAGCACCTGCAGCTTTCGCACTTAGCCCCGCACCCCCACCTCCAACGCCATCAGGACGCGCGGTATTGCAGCGGTTGCACTCGCTACGCCGCGCAAAGTTCACGTTCGCGCATCTACCGAAAGCAAGAAGATATCATAATACACGCGGTTGGTTGGTGCCAAACATACCAATCGTCAGCACCACCAACCAAAGCATAGCCGCTTAGCTCTGCACTCAGAGCCACAGAGAAAGCTACAAGACCAAAAGAAAACAAGCACGTGCTACGCACCCTGGATTTGGGCACTGCCAGTCGCCGTCGGCCACCTGAGGGCCCGCGCCACGCCCGCCGCCACGACCACCACGTCCTCCCATCATCATGCAATGTGCCTGTTTTGTTGCGCTCTTTCCACCGCGAATCCTGGAGTGGTGGATCTCCACCCAGATCTGAGTCTGAGAAACATATCTGAGCACCAAGCCTTGACTTAGGCAAAGGAGCACAAGAGGCGAGCACTGGCGACTTCAAAGGAACTTCGAGTAGTTCCCAGCGAGCTCACGCACCGCCACCATCGCTCATCGTCATCGATGAGCTCGATTTGAATAGCTCAGTTCTGGGGAAGAATACCCTGAATCATGTGACGAGTACCTCTTGATTTGACGCAAGGTAGACTGCTGCGCAGAATCAGAATTTCGCGAATCAAAACCCACCAAGTGTTATACCAAGGCATGAATGAGCTCGCTTGTACGTATGACGCCGACGTGTAAACGCCTCAAATAGCGCTATTTGTCTTAAGGAGCAAGGCCTCAGCTTTTTCAATAGCTCTACTGTCAAAAATGCGACAGAAACCAAAACGATGAGCTACGCAAATGTCCTGCGAGTACTCAGTTGCTAATTTACGTAGATGGTGGTGGGTACACCCAGTTCAACCAAACTATCACTCACCGCCAGTAGCACCAACGGTAGCTTGTTCAGCAACGCCCTTGTCTGAATCCACTGACTCCTGCGCCAATTGGAAGAGATACACAGACGCCTCCAGCGCGTACTGTCGCTCTTTCGAGTTCCGCGCGATCACCATTTTCTCAAACGTCTGCTGCACCTCGATCAGCCGGTGATTTGTGAACTTGTTCCGGATCTTCGCCTTGACCGACTCGTCGAGCAACTGGAATGGGAAGTTGCCAAAGTCCTTCAGAGCCTTGAGTTTTTTGACCGAGTTGCGCAGCCCCTGCTCGATCTCAGGGGACATGTCGTCCAGCGTCGAGCTGTACGATCGCATTACCTCTTCAAGCGCAAGCTCAAAGAACTCCTACACAGCGCAAATACGGAACGCGTCAGCCTAAATCAAATGAGTTGCTTGTCGTCGCAGAGCTTCGACACACTTAACACACCTTTAGGTCTGCGCCGTTCATTCGGTCCAGTTCTTCAAACACGCCACCCTCATTGTTGAACGCGAAGGATCCAATCACTGGGCTTTCTTCGTCATCATCGCTCGCGCTGAACAGTCCTGCAGCTTCGTCCAGGAGCAAACCGAGCTCTTTCAGCAGCTCTTCGTGGTCGAGGTCATCCACAAGACCGCGGTCTGACGCTGCTTCCAATTCGTACTGCTTCAGGACTCGCTCCACGTTCGCGCGTCTGATGATGTTCAACTTTTCAACTTCCTGCCATCCACACAAACAGCAGCGTAGTCACACACACAACAATCATCGCAATGCTGTTAGTATTAGGACGCATTATGACTGTACGCTGCTTGTGAACACAGTATCCGCGTCAACACACATGCTCTTGTTTGTACCTCTTCGTCTCGATCGAGGTTTGCTGCCGCGTGCTGTGGAGCTCGTGCAAATCCGAAGGCGGCGTCGCTGCCGCCACTGCTGATGCTACAGGACGGACCGTTGAGGCTGCTGCAGACCACGGAGCTCTGCGCTTCGCTGCAGTAAAAGCTGCAGAGCACTGCCGTGAGAATCGCCGCCCCTTTGCTCTTCATTTTCTCGTCTTGTCAATCGATACTGTCAAGTTTGCTTGTCAAACACGTAGCAAAACCGACCCAAAATAATGAGTTGTGTTCGACCTAAAATAAATACATTTAGGCGTTTATAATCCCTAATTCTTGAACAATTGTTTTTACGAAAATACCTAAATGTGTGTTTCGGTATGATGCGAATTCTAGTCTCAGTCAGGTAAAAACAAGAAGAATACGTTTTGGCTTTTCACCATAGGTTTTGTATGTAACATTCCGTGAGATTGATTCTTTTTGGTAAGACAACCAGTTTGACAATAGAGTTTCTAAACGGATATTTACGGTGTTTAGACTTTAAGCTACCAACTACCAAAATTACGCAAATATGCTATTCGATAGTCAGAAACCCCTGCTATATGCTGATTGGCAGGCAGTAGCTCGCCACCATGAGTGAGCGAGTGGATGGATCGAGCGAACTCAAAAGCAAAGAGAGCAGACTCGTTGGGTAAATAAACGACGAACATGCGCGTGCTGCAGCTGATCAACTCGAAGGCGCAGGTCGCCCGCACGACCACCTGCTGGGTGCGCAGCGCCTCCACACTCGAGGGCGCCGCCGCCTCCTCTGCGCAGAACGCGCGCTCGCCGACCGCGCTGGGTCTCAAGCCGCGCAACACCGGCTTGCCACAGGTACCGCAGCAATCGCAATTCTATGCTCCTGCTCTATTGCGCGATGTTATGGCATCGCTTCTCGGATTGTACGTTTACTGACAAGTCTATCTGTCTGTTTATGTCTGTACTCCCTGTTGCGTATGCGTATTGGTAATGATCATTATTACGAACAGGTTGAGCTCGACATCAAGGCGGCGATCGCGGCGCTCAAGCAGTCTACACGAAAGTTCGACGAGACCATTGACATCGCGGTGCAGCTCGGCGTCGACCCACGAAAGCCGAACCAGAGCGTGCGCGGTGTCGTGAGCCTCCCGAACGGCACGGGCAAGACCGTGCGCGTCGCGGTGTTTGCGCGCGGCGCCAAGGCCGAGGAAGCCAAGGCGGCCGGCGCCACGATCGTCGGTGCGGAAGACCTCGTGGAGCTCGTGCAGAGCGGCAAGCTGGACTTTGACAGATGTATCGCGACCCCAGACGTGATGGGCCTCGTCGGTCGCGTTGCCAGAGTACGTATAGTGTTGTTAGCGGTGATCACTGTATCGTGTATTTATTTAACTGACGTTGCCTTGCCATTTGCTTCTCATAGATTCTGGGTCCACGTGGTCTGATGCCGAACCCAAAGCTCGGCACGGTGACGCTCGACGTCGTGGACGCCATCACGGCGGCCAAGGGTGGCCAGGTCGAGTTCCGCGCAGAGAAAAAGGGCATCATCCACGCCGGTATCGGCAAGGCGAGCTTCTCGGAGGAGGCGCTGCTTGAGAACGTGCGCGCGTTCATGGTCGCGCTCGGTGACGCCAAGCCAGAAGGCGCCAAGGGCAAGTACATTAAGGCGGCTCACTTGAGCTCGACGATGGGCGCCGGTCTGGCGCTTGACGCCAAGCAGATCGATCCGTCCTCGGCGTTCTTCATGCGATTCGACTAGGCGGTGCTTCACCTTGGCTACTATGCAGTACAAATCACACAGAGCGAATGACCCCATTCAATTTCAATAGAAACACAAAAACAGCGCCTTGATGGTAGTCACTCTTTCATTCATTCATTGCGCAAATAGTGACTAGATCGACGATGTGCACTTCACATCGATTTCTCATTCTTGAAAAAACGAAGATGGCGGCAGCTTCCTCCACCAAGCAGCTCGCTGAGGAGCTGCGCTACTACGCGCGCTCGGACAAGCACCTGCGCCACTTCCAGGCGTGGCTGAGCGCTGCTGCGCCGGCACACCCTGTGTCCGTGATCGACCCGACTGCCACAGCCGTCGAGGCTGTCGACGGTGAGGACGTGCGCGCTAAGAGCGTGATGCAGACGCAGTTCTTCCCGCTGCTTAAAACCAACACGCTTGGTGGCATCGTGCTCTTCAGCCCCGCGCTGCCGTCGACGCAGACGCTGCTGCACGACACACTGCGTCCGTCCCCACCGGCGGGTGTGCTCTGCTACACAGAGCACCAGCTGCAGGGCAAGGGACGCGGCTCGAACGTGTGGTTCTCGCCCGAGGGGTGCCTCACGTTCTCGTACAGCAGCAGCCTCGTCGACGGCAACACATTGCCGTTCGTGCAGTACCTCGCATCACTCGCAATCATCCGCGCGGTGGAGGCGGTGAACCCGAAGAGCAGCGGCAAGGCGAGCCCCGTGCGCATCAAGTGGCCCAACGATATCTACGTGGACACGGTCAAGATCGGCGGCATGATCTGCCAGTCCGAGTACCGCGACGGCAAGTTCAGCGTCACGACCGGTACGTAAGGGAGCCAACCGAATTTAGTGAACTGAGTAGTTGCAATGTGGCTTCTTCACGGTAAGCTGATGTATATTATGTGTACGTGTGCGTTAGGCATTGGCATCAACATCTCGAACAAGGCACCAACGATCTGCCTTCAAGACGTGCTCAGCACAGAAGCCGTGCCATGCACCGTCACTAAGTACGTAGCCATCGCCATCTATTATATTATCTATCAAATTTCAGTACTGACCTAATCTTTCGGTTTGTACAGAGAGGAGTTCCTCGCCGCGTTCTGCAACGCGTACGAGCCGATGGAGGAGATCTTCCAGCAGCAGGGCTTTGAGCCATTCATGACCGAGTATTTGGAAAAGTGGCTGCACACGAACCAAGTCGTGCAGGTGAGCAGCGATGCGGTCGGTGTTGCGCCAGGCACGACGGTCCCAGCGGTGATCAAGGGACTCACGAGCACTGGATGCCTCTTGGCTGAGTCGGAGGGCAACCGATTCGAGCTGTACCCAGACGGCAACTCGTTCGATTTCCTCTCGGGACTTCTCAAGCGCAAGCTTTAAGATGTGCATGAAAGAGCCCATCGAGTCCGTGATTTACCGAGAAGAAGACGGCAGTATCAGAACAGGTAATTTACCAATTGCCATTCCAAATTGAATGAAACACCATAGCTATTGCACAATACCGAAGATAGCTCTCTCTCTACTTGGAGCCAAACTCTTCTTCCCACTTCACAAAGCGCTCGAGCTGGTCTTGCCCCACCGACTTGCTCACGTTTTCCAGCGCAGTCTGGAAATCCGCCTAGTGAAAATCAAATACGAAATCGTTAGACCCATAGATTCTATCATCCGCGACCAGGTAGGCTACTTTGCGTACCCAGGTGATCTCGAGCGCGTTTTTCTCCTGGGTCTTGAGCTCGTCCTCCGAGCAGCCCTCCAGTTTCTTCCAGTGGAGCTCCTTCAGCACTTCGGGCGTGTACAGGCGCTTCACGGGCATCATCTTGGCGGTCTCGCAGAGTCCGCAGATATCATCGCCACTGTAGCCCTCCGTCTCGGTGATCAACTTCTCAAAGTCGACGTCCGGCGCGACGTCCACTTTCTGCAAGTTGAGCTTGAAAAGCTGGCGACGCCCCTCAGCTTCTGGAAGTGGGATATCTGCGCGTAATACACAGCATGATCGGTTAATCATGCTCATTTGTCAATATCGACTGAGCAGCTCAAGGCAAGTAACAGCAACGTGATGTAACGTACAAACTCGCTTGGTGAGACGACGACGCATGGCTTCATCGAGCTCCCAGGGGAGGTTCGTGGCAGCGAGCACCATGACGCAGTTGTTTGGATCCGCTGGGTCGCCCGACCCGACACCGTTGATCTGGACGAGCAGCTCCGTCTTCACTCTGCAGATCATAAATGATAACAAAAATGTTAGACTTCCCCACTTTGACTTACATTACTGAGCGGACAGATAAAGAATGAAGCCTACCTCCGACTGGACTCGTGCTCCTGCGCGCCGCCTCGCGCTCCGGCGATCGAGTCGATTTCGTCCATGAAGATGATCGAGGGCGAGTAGTAGCGCGCCATGTCGAAGAGGATGCGCACCATTTTCTCCGACTCACCGCGGTACTTAGAGGCCAACGTTGACGCCGAGATGTTGAAAAATGTCGTGTTGCACACATTCGCGACTGCCTTGGCGAGCAGCGTCTTGCCTGTTCCGGACGGTCCGAACATGAGCACGCCGTTGCAGGGCTTCAGGTGTCCATCCTAGTAGAATATTTACATTCACATAGGAAAATGATACAAACACGAAGAGTTACGTTAGAATAAGCAGATGGCTACATTTCCCACAGAGATGGCTACATTTTCCAAATCCAAAAGATACCACTCTCTCACATACCTTGAAGAGATGCGGCGCGATCTGCGGAAGCATCACGGCTTCCTGCAGCAGCTGCTTCGTGTGCTCCAGCCCAGCGATATTATCGAACGTGATCTTCGGGGCCGAGTCCACGATGTCGCGCTCAATCATCTCGATGAGCTCGAGGTCGACCCAGCCTTCCTCTCGTGCGAGATCGGCGTATTTTTGCTTCTCCGTGCCGTTGCCGAGCTTCGCTTTCTCGGTTTCTTTGCGTGCCGCCTTGAGTCCGCCATCTTTGCCACCAGAGGGTTTGCTATTAGTGCCACCAGCGCCGCCAGCTCGTCGGCTTTGAGGATCGTTGCTAGTTCCTCCTCCACCTGGACGAGGCTTCCGCTGCTGGTCTTCGCTCGGAGTGCGACGTTCCGATGGACGGTCAGAGAATGGATTACCTCGGTCTCCAGGTGCAGGCTTGGCGTTGGGCTTTACCACACGACTATAGAAATGCAAGAACTCGTTAGCTGAAGATAGGTGCACAAGCCGACAAACATCACTGGACTAGAGAGTACGCACTTGCTGCGGTTGCCATTGTTGTTGTCTGCGGCCCAAGACGGTGGGGCTCTCTGCGCTGGCGGCGCGTTTCCAGCACGGCCCCGACCGAATTGGTCTGGTGATGGCGGTGCCCATACATCCGGGCCGCGACCCTGGTCATTCCGGGACACAGTATTGAAAAATTTAGGCACAAGCCGCACACATCAGCAGATGTAGCCATGTTGACTTGGCACTTTACCGCAGGGTACTGGTGTTGTTGCTGCTGCTGGTGAGGCTGCCTCTTGGACTCGGGCGTGCGGATCTCCCATCGTGGCGAGTTGGTCGGCTCGTCATGGAAAGGCGAAGAGGAGCGCGGGTGCACTGGCGCTGGACCTGATGATGGAACATGCTGCTGGTGTAGATGCTTGGAGCTGTTCGCTCTCGCCACCCCCGGCGGGGCTTTGAATGATTGGGTTAGCTCCGCGTAGTCCGAGATCAGGTTGAACTCGTTCTCGAGCTCAATTTGCACCTGTCGTCATGACACGGGTGAGAAGATCAGCTACGTAAAGATCGTAGAGCAATGAGTGATAGATAGATTGACAGATACTTGGAGCCACGGCTGGCGCTCGGTCATTTTCTGCATCCGGCGGATGAACTGGCGCAGCGTCTGCAGCGTTTCCTGGTAGAGCTGGAGCCCTTTCTCAACCTGCGCTTCCTCGCACATCTCGCGCGCCTTGGTGAGCGCTTCGCCCATCTCGCGGATGTCCTTCAGCTGCATGCTCGTCATAGTTTGCTTGCTCTCGATCTTCTTCTTCAGCCTTCTTGTCGATCTTCTTCTGCTTGCGGATGGCTTCCAGTCTTCAGTCTTCACTTTGGTATCAAAGACGCAAAGAACGAAAAGACGCGCGTCTTTTTTGCGCCTGCAAAGAAGAACAAAACTACGCCATCAGTAGAAACGAACGGGTCCAAAACACGGACGGGACTTGTTGTGGAGAAATTCCGTTGTCTCTCTCTTTTGAACTTTTGGTTAGTGGCTTGCATCTTTGTTTCGGGTGTCACGACCTTGTCAGCTGCGTCGTCGGAGGCGTGAGCAGATTCCGGTGTCTCTCCCGCCTCAAGATGACGCATTTCTTCTTTCTGGTCTGGGACCGTGCCCTGAGCAGCTCCGTTGTTCTCTTCCAGGAGCTTCGACGCCCTTGCATTTGAATGCAATTCCAGGTCTCTCAGGAGCTTCCTCGACGATGCCAGGCGTTCTCTCTTTCTCTCGTCACTTGACACTATTTACCTTAATATTTATATAAAATTTCCAATAACAACTTACTTTGTTCAAAGTCTCAGTGAGACCTCTGGAGCCGCGGTTCGACTGATTGCCGGACCCGTCTTCGATCTTTGGAAGCGGCGACTGTGTGTCTCGTTCGATCTTGATGTCGATGGAACCGGCAACATGCAGGTCCTTGTGCGCTCTCATGTGAATGAATGTACACCCGCCCAGTTAGCAGCAGCACAGAATTGTTCTTCTTGCTGGCTGGCTAGCGCTCGAGAGACGCGTGCTGGATCTCGGCACTCAGCGCCTGGGCTTGTTGGAAATAGTGGTCTTTCGAAGTCGTCTTGATGTGCAGGAGTTCCTCCTCCATGGCTGCGATGATGAGCAGCAGCACGTCATAGTCGCCCTCGGCGTGCTTGATGAGCCCTCGCTGGATGCGCTCGCGCGATTTTCGCCGGTCGTGGTCCTCCAGCTCGTCTCTCCACTTGGACGACACTTTCCGAACCAGCACGGGTTGGTTCGCCGCCATCATGGCTGCTGGAGCTGGTCCACCAGTGATCGCCGGTCCACTTGTAGAGCGTGTGAGGGTTGATATAGGCAGAGTACTAAAGCAGCACAAAAGAGGCATTCGGTTTGTTAGTTGCCGGGGTTCAAATATAAAGCGGATAGGCGCTGTATCATCGTCATACCTTCGCTGTGGCTCCAGTGGTGCAAGTGTGAACGGCGCCTTGGGTTCATTTTGCGCGGCTAACACTGGGCTGGGTCGATACCGCTTGCTGTTTGGAGAGAAGATGGAACTCGAAGATCTCCACGCGATGGTTGTAGCTACTGGTAGGATCCGAGGACCAGGAACAGCTACATGCAATACGACAACTAGTCAGCAACGATCTGCTGAAGTAATTACGGGGAATCTCGTAAACTCACCTGTGCTGGGAGGGCTTAGTGTGATCTCTCGGTCGCTGTTGTAGACTTGAGATCGAGAGGTTGGCGACATCGCGTTATCCGCCATCCTGGACTCGCCGCGCTTGTTCTTTCGACCGAGATATTCCCCGAAATGCACCGGAGAGACCTTGTTCTCGCCAGCGCTATCATCGGTTTGCGGCAAAGAGCTCGCATGCTGATTGCCTCGTCGCTGGTCCTCCGCTGCAGTGGTGATGGCTGGAGAGAAGAGCCCTGGGGCTGTGTTCGTAGCCATGCGTTGCGCGGTGAACCCAGACGACAGCGAGGAAGAGACGCGCAGGGATGGGAACGTGGGCATCGGGTTGCTGTCGTGGTTCAAAATCGGCACCTGTCGGTCAGCATGCGTTGCGAGCGTTTTGAGTCCGAGCATGATGTCCGCGGCTGAGCGGTGCGGGAATGCGGAGTGCGGCTGCTGGAAGAGGCCCTGCTGTCTTTGCTGCTGCTGCTGGGAGTGCATTGGGAACGCGTTGCTCGACGGGAACAATCGCGGTATCCGCGCCGCGTCTGTCTTGCCAGCGGCATCATCGGCTTCTTCGCGCGAGGGCATCGCCACGCTTCCTCCTGCTTGACTCTCCACCAAACTACACGCCACATGCAGCATCATTAGATCACCTGCGCTTCTCATGTCCACGTCCATGGCTGTTGCTTGTTTTTTTCAAATGCGAATCACACTAGCGAGCGCATCAAAACTTGCGTTGCTGAGCAGGTTCACGCGCATCCCATTCACCCACCCACACCTCGCCCACGATCGCAACTCAGCGAGCGCAATGTCCGATTGCTTTTTTTTTATTATTTTCTTTCGAGAGGGTGGGCGTAAATATAGATGGACCCACTCCACTGGACGAATGGAATGGATCGCATCCATGCAGTTTACATTCACGTACCGCTGGGGCGTCAGATGCTGGTGCATGCGTCTGCCAACGCTTTTGGATTCTGCGCCAACCGATGGGGGCGAATAAGGAGAGAGCGCGCGCCAGAGTGTGGCGGCGGTGGCTGGCTGGCTGGCTGGTGTCTCTTCTTCCGCTTTCTCTTCTCTATCGGAAGGCGATATTGCGATATTGGATCGCGCGGTCGCTCACTCACTCTCTCGTTTGTTGTGTTGCCACAGGTTCACACCCAAGAGCTCAAATCAAAAGCAGCGAGCGGATCAAAGTTTTGGAACTGGAACATAGCAGCGCCTGGGGCACGCACGCCAGCTTGACTTGGGTGGACCACACCGCTGAACTGGCACCTTCAACGTGTGAGTTTCTCCCTGGCGAATACGAACCTCCGCTGCTGTTTTAGTATGGGAGTGGATGGTGCTTCAGCTTGGCGAGTTGGCGCAGAGGTGGGTAAAGCCAGGGGAAATACCTGGCGAGAACGCCGCCACGCGTGTAACGGCAGAGGAAGAGCCAAATAATTTTCTCCAGCGACGTGGGCTCGTTCTCGAGAATCAGACGGTCAAGTCAAAAGCGCAAAGTCACGGCACTTCAAAAGTGTACATAGCGAGCCAAGCGAGCAAGCAAGCAATGCATGTATGCAGGAACGAATGAATGCACAGTTCGTACTGTAGATGACAGTTGTGCAACATGGCGCGTTCAGTCTCTGGCGGACAATGATGATCTCTATTTCAACAGACAGTCAGTCAGTCAGTTAGATCAGTCACTTCAACCCCATCACGTTTCCTTTTCTTTCGAGCCAGACCTTGTTGCCAAACGCCACACGCGCGCGCGTTCGAATTTTCATCATTTGTCCGACAAGATGATGACCTTGTTGAGATAACTGGTATCCCTCTCCTTTCGTCATGCGCGTCTGTCTATGCTTCCTTTTTCGTCTCTAGCGTCGCGGACAAGATCGCTGTCGCCGCCGCAGCCGTAGATGAAGCAGACGACGACGACGATGGCGAGAGCTCTGGTTGCGGCTGGCCGACCTGCTTGGTCGTCACCTTGTCCTTGGGCTTCAGCATGCGCAGCATCTTTTTGACGATCATGACGAACCAGACGTACTGCAGCAGGAAGAATGGCACGCAGGCGACGAGGTAGCGCAGGTCGCACGCCGTGGCGAAGTGCGGGATGAGGAACACCGAGTTGAACACGATGCGCGAGCCGAAGAACGAGAGCGCGAAGAGCGCGCCAGCGACCTTGCTGTTCGTGAGGCGGAACCAGTTGTAGAACGGCGTGCTCACCTCGTTCGTCTGGATCCACACGTACGGGTTGCCCATGCTCGCGTCGCACACGTGCGCCTCGAGCACGAAGAACACGAAGCCCCACACGAGGCCGAGCACGTGGTGCGCGTAGTCCATCTGGCGCGACCGGTTCAGGTTCGGCAGATTCTGCAGCCCGTCACTGTTCACCATCGCGACAAAGTCCACGAGGAAGTATGAGAGCGACACCGCCACCGAGTTGGTTGTGTCCAGGTTGTAGAGCACAGTCACCGCCGCCGCGACAGTGCACACGACGCCGTGCGCGGCATTCAGCGACACGATGTGATTGCGTCCGCTCGCACCGGCGGGCACGACCAGCAGGATGGCGATCCAGAGCAGGCTCCACGCGCCAACGTACGTCGCAAGCCCCTGCACGCGCGGATCTTCCAGCATATCTATCGACTCCTCTCTTTCTCTCTCTCTCAGCGCTCTCTATTCCAAGTGTGAAGCCACCGTTTAGTTTACCAACACGCCCAAACCAACTCCACCCATGTCATTCAAAGCCAGCAGTCGATGATGTCAAAGTCACCCGGTAATTAGGGCAACTCCCCTCAAAAAGACCCCAATACCCTAAATTAACCCCAAATAGGGTACAAATCCCTAAAATTCAAGCCATAGTTGATCAAAAATCCTAAAATCTAAGCGAGATTTGACAAAAATACCAAACAGCAAGAGAAAAATGGCAAAACCCTAAAATTAATGATGGAAATAGGAATAATTCACTTAGGGAAATATCTCCCTATTCATCTACTGGTAACTATCAGTTTCAAATATATACTGGTGCAATAATGGTATCAAAAGGTATCTGTACTGTTTCAATACCGGTCAGAATGTAAAAACCAGTATACCGGTACAGGATTCGTATCTCTTTTTTGGCGGTAAAAAAGCCAAACCAAAAGACGAGAACTTCTTGAGCATAAACGCCATCGTCACCAAGAGTCAATACAGCGAGAGCGACAATCATGCACAGACCACGTCGCACCGAGAGCTCCGTCCGCGTCGACATGCAGCCCACGAGCAGCCAGATGTGCTACTTTGAGCAGAGCATCCACGATCTGGAGGTGCGCTACCAGGAGGAGCGCCAGCAGCGCGACCAGCTCGAGAAGAAGTACGCGCGGCTCAAGCGGCGCTACATCCGTCTCGAGCGCGCGCACGCCAAGATGATTCTCGAAGCCCATGTGGTGAGTGCCAAATCGTGTTTGTAGGTGCTATGTCACCACATTGATGATATGTGGACGCTGTGCTCACTGATCTCATGGTGATGATGGCTTGTTGATAGATGAACACTACTGGCAGCGATGTGCACAATCGGTCACCTCTCCCGTCGCCGTCCACTTCGACACCAGAATTCCCATCGCGAGCAAGCTCAAGTCCTACTGAACAGCGCTCTCTACATGAGCGACAGAGCCCAAGTGAGCGCTCCACGCCTCCTCCGTCTCGAGATGCGTACCGTCTGTCGTCCTATACCGCGCGCTCGACGTTGAGAACCGAGCGCTTTTCGCCAGGTGCGGACATCATCGACCTCACGAGTCCCACGTCTCGCCACAGCATGGGACGAACGCAAGACTCAGAGGTGTCTTCACCACCCATATCGTATTTCGGTATGTGCGACTCGCGCTCGACCACTCGCCCTCTTTCCGATGACGATTTCTGTGCTGAGAGTCCCGATTCGGTTCGTGGCACTGGTGCCAACGATGAAGACATTTTGCTCCGACGTCCTACTGTAACAAGTGATCGTCCAGGTCGCCGTCAGCTGGATTTCCTATACGAGCAGCGAACGACAACAGCGCGCGACCTTGGAGCAGAGCGCGGTATAGTCAGCGGTGCATCTAGTTACAGCCGACAAGCCAGCGCAAGACCCTCGAACGCTGCAGTGTCTCGCCCTCGCCCACGCCTCGGGATGGTCGACTCGCTAGATCGCCGAATCCGTCGGGGACCCGAGCAGGATCGTGATTACGACCTCGGACGCCGCCGCACTGCATCACCTCCTGCGACTTCAGTTTCAGCTACTGGAGCTCCGGCAGCTTACTCGACCACATCGGCTCCGTCTTCCGGTGCGTCTTCTCCGACAACGATCAACTCGTCTCCGCGCTCGTCAAGTGGACCAGACGACGACGAAGCAGCGTCTGTGGCACTCGCACAATTCCTTCAACAGCAAGAGGTATGTGAGCTTTCTCTTACACTTGCATAAATTGTTGTTGATGATTGATTGTGAACTTGTATCTGCCTCTTTCCTTTCTAGAACATTGCTGCGTACCAGGAATACGAAGCTCGTCTTCGAGCCGCAGCGAGACGCGAGCAAGACGAGCGAGCTGCCGCTGTAAGCCATCACGAGTACAACAACAATGGCTCTGGAGCAGCGCATGCATCGCTTCAGGGGCGTGAGATCGATCCCGACAACATGACGTACGACGAGCTGCTGCAGCTGGGCGAGGACAACGGCGATGTGAAGAAAGAGCGATGGCGTCAGATGGCCGTTCAGGTCATTTCATGTCTGCCGACGCATCGCTGGAGCGGGAACAATAACTCGGACGTCTCGTACGTTGTTTATCTATACGTTGTAGGGATTTTGACTCAATACAGGAGTGAAACTGACACTCCCATTCTCACTGTGAACAGGTGCATCATCTGTCAGTACAGCTTCGTGCATGACGACCGGGCGTTGACGCTGCCGTGTGCGCATGTCTTCCATGAAGGTATGTCAAGAACCCAGCTGACAGCTTCTTCTTGCTATTGCATTCAAAGTCTTATGACACGTGTGCGTTCCCAATTGTTCTTCAGAATGCGTAGACGGGTGGATACGCGAGAACAACAGCTGCCCACTTTGTAAACTAGAGATTGCACCAATGTAGTAAGAAGCAGGCAGCCACGTAGACAGCCAGCAAACAAATCGGTTTTGGCTTTGATACATTCTTTGAAGAACAAGATGGGACTTTTGGAGAAAACAATCCTGTCTATGGTATTATCTATTTCTTCGTCAGCATGTACCTTGCATCTCTTCATATCTACCTTTTGAATCGGAAGCGGTCAAGCGACGCAAGGATCGATGATGAGGACTTGGGCTTGCTGCTCACTTCTCGCTCACGATGCTGGCTCTGCTGATTGTCCTCATCAGTGTAATCGATCTTCTTCGTCAAGGACCACGACGAACTTGCACCAGCAACAAGACAAGAGCCACGAGCCACGATAGAGTCGCTGTTGTTGTGTTGGCTCTCGTCTTTTTCGGTGGCGTCACGCTCTGCCTCCGGCTCAGGTGACTTCACTTCTTCTTGGGGTGCTGGTCGACTCGATGGTGTCTCAACTGCGAGAGAACAGCTCACCACCTGATTTGTGGTGATCATGGAGCTCTGGTTGCTGGTACTGGAAGTAATATGAACGTATTGCTGCATGCGCTGCTCCGCTGATCTGTGCAGAAGCTGCTGATTCCCAAACATGTTTGGCTTCTGCTTTCCGTATCGAGAGTTAGTCATTGAGCCTCCTGCTGCTTTCCGCTTCAAGGACTGCTTCTGGATCAGCGAGCCGGCGCGCATCATTCGCGAGAAGGCGTTCTCCTTCACAACTGGCGGTGCTGGTGCCACTACTGCTGCTGGAGTCACCTTCTCCCCTTTGTTGGGCGTGTGGTTCTCCTTGTTCTTCACTGTGCTATGCGCATGCGCTTGCTTCTTCTCCTCCACGGGCGAGAATGAGATGCTCCTCGCAACGTCGACCTCCAGCGGATCTTGACTCTCGAAGTTCGAAATCGGCGCTGACGACGAAGAAGACTCCGACACGACATCCAAAACCTTTTCTGTCTCGTCCAAAGGCGACGTTCGCTTCGGCTGGGCTGCAAAGAACCTGCTGACCACTGGAGGACTCGACTCGGTTGATCTTGACGGCAAATTTGATGACGCCGCCGGTGCAGTACTGCTTGACTTCGTGTTCGCTAAAGCAAAGAGCGATACTGATGGTCCTGACGGCTCTGCTCTCCGAGCGAACGAGTTTGGGAACTTCCGTACCCCTTGAGGCACGGCAGCGAACGCGTGCGGCTGTTGCTTCTTAAAGTCTGGCTGCTGCTGCTGAACAGATGGGGCGTAGCTGCTGAAAGTACTTCGTTCTCTATTGAACTGCCCGCCGCGGTTGAAGTTGGCGTTGTTGTTGCTGTTTGGTGGTGTTGCTGCTTTAGGAAACCTCTCCATCGTGATGGGATCCATGTCGCCATTGGCAATCGCTACAGCGATGTCATCCGACAGTATCGGGCCAAGGAAATACATCCCCGCGTCATTGGCTTTGTCGCTTTCGGAAATTGGAGTCAATGGGACGAGTTGCTGTAATTGTTTCAAAACAAAGCCAATGGCACAGGCGTAAGCACATGGAAAAGCAACGAGCATTGGTAGAAAGGGAGATAAAATACCTGAGTTCGTGGATCGAACACGCGTTGATGGCGGAACGTCAGCACCGCTTTCTCGAAATCCGCTTCGTACGTTGGCGGAATGCGCACTTTGCCCTCGAGCCGAAGCGCGCGGATCACCTTTGTTTTTGTATGAAAATAGAACGAGTTTCAATCAATCAAATGAGTCAAGATAATCCTAGTTGTCCATTTCATAAGCTTGTGAAATGGCGTACTTTGGTGAACGATCCGTGCTGCTTGAGCGCCGTGTACGCCTTCTTGAGTCCAAAGCCCGGGAGACTGGGCAAATAATCACAGCCCGAGAAAATGCACATCTCTAGAAACTGCACACGCATCTAAGAGTTAGATTTAAACCAAATCAACCGAATGCGAGGGCATCAAGTCACACAGGAGAGCTACTGCTGGGTCGTACCATTTCGTGTGTAAACATGTGGAAGAGCAGCCCCTTGTTCTTCTTGAGGTTGCTCTCCTTGATCTCCTGCGCGAGCCCGATGCCGTCCTTGTCAAGCTTGAAGAGCACTATGCCACAGCCAAAAGGGAGACAGTCAGAATCCTCCGTGATCACGCCGTCCGCGAGTCCGTTTTTCGTTAAGTACGCGAGCTGCGCGTCCGCTTCGTATGGAGCCACGACGTAGCGCACGTTCATCGCCTTGAGTCTCTATAGTTAAGAGAAAAGGATCAGGATAAGAACAATGGGCTCCATACTGAAGGCTGCAATAGCGAAGGCTATGAGTGCCGTACTTGGATGACTCGATGGGCCATGAACGGAGAGACGTCGGCGGCGCGCGAGAAATATTTTCGTGCTTCCGTGTAGTTGCGCTGCTTGTAAAACTGGATCCCAAGCTCCCGGTTCTTCTGTCTCGCACTGCAATACAAGAGCAAGAGAAGGTGTAATTGGTTCAGACCTATTTTCATGATCGCCTACACGCCACAAGCATTGACGAATCAAGCACTTGTAAATGACAAACAGACGTACGCTCTTCTTTCGCCTTCGGTTCCTTTCTTCATCGGCAGCGGGCCACCATCGAACACAACGTACGGGGTGATCCCGTTGCGCAGCAGGATGTCCACCCTTTCTATAAAGTAGTTTACATATCTACAAACACACATGCAGCACAAGAAGAAAAAGACAAGGGTGAGTGAGATCTTCATACCAAAATATGACGGTGATCACAACGAATAGCGTTTTACGAACTTGTCGGTTTCTTGACCCAGGCAGATTTCTTGGCTGCACGAGTAGATTGCACGATGGAGCCTGTCGAGAGAGTACGCACACAGCCCACATACCGCGTAAGGGCTACATATGATACAGGAAAAGACACTATGCGGTCGGTGCATCCTTTTTCCTACTCCTCACCAGCAGTAGCCGTCGATCGCGAGCGTCTGGCCGCGATACTCCTCCAGCGACTTGGTCTCCGTGATGCTCTTGAGCGCTGGGAGCAGCCCCGAGATGCCCATCGATGCTGCTGCTGCTGATGTTTCCACAGGAGAGGAGAGGCGCTTGCTTGGAAGCAATAGACAAAGCACCGACTCGCTCGACTGGAAGAGAGACGCTTTCTGTTGTCTCTACACCAGTATGGACTGCTGCAGCTTTTTTTCTATTGTTTGTTTGTCTGTGGGAGAAGAGGAGCGAAGAGATTAGACGATGGACGCTCGCGAAGAGTCCACAAAAGGGAAAAATGGCGCGAAAAGGTTTGAATGACAAGCGAAGGCGAATAATACGCGCGTAAAATAACGGACTTTTTAATATAACGTTCTTTACTGTCCTGCATCCATCCACGACCTTTCAAATCACACGTCACATTTGGGCAACGGCAGCATGGGAATCATGGATGACTATGACGACGATAAGCACCAGCAGCAGCAGCTCCATTTCCACCGTCGCCATGCACAGCGCAGCAACCCGTTCTTCGGACTCAATGAGGCGCTGCTTTCCGGCCTCTGGCTCGCGAACATCGTGC